>JAANSN010000642.1:0-50713 GCA_036850665.1 Dicranocentrus wangi
CGCCGGTCAACCCGTGTGAACTTTAAACTGCCGACCACATCTCCAGTGTCAGGTTAATGCGCGTGTCTATGTTATTTTGTCCGTATAAGGTGAATCATTTTGTTTTCCTCCACTCTGCTATTACGTGTGTATATGATTACATTGTTTGTATACATTTATGTATCACGATCCCAATATGTGCAAAATGTGTGTGGAGTTCGTGCTCCTTCCCAAATTCATTCGAGCTAAATTAAACTACAGTTTCGAGTAAACTACTTCACTGCGCGTGGTTGTACCCTCCCAAAACCCACTACATGAATCCAGAGCGGTCCAATTAATTGTAAGCTGGACTTTGAACATCTCAAATTGATGCAGTTTTGTGGTGTTGCGTCACATTTATAGCGTGTGTAATCTGCTAACGTCTGCGTTTTGTCAGCACATACAAAAAAAATCATGTATGCAAACAGAGCATGTGCAAACTCCTTCCGTCAACATTGCACTTGAATGAAATCTGATGCGTCTATTTGTACATTGATAATAACATATCCTTGTTCACCTCTCGGCATGGCATTGTTTGACTGTATCGTTCGCATCGTGGTACAAGGTGCATTTCCAACTTGACCAGAGGATATGTTTATATTGACCACCAGTGTACACGTTGTAGCTCTCCAACTCTCCACACAGCACATGCTTCACGATATGAGCGGAAGATTACATAACGTATTGTGCCACAACAGATCAGAAGAACTGAGCTCGTATCTCCAAACCAGACAAAACTAGTTGTACTTACGCATCACGTTTTGTTCACGTGCACACGCACTTATTTAGGGTCCCTATCCTCGGCCACTCATTGTAATAATAATCTTCACTTTGGATGAGTCTTCCGTGTCTTGCTGCAGTAAATTTTAGTGAGCTGAAACCAGTGTGATGATGATGAATGGTGATGCGTTAGATGCAAAGTAGCTTGGAGAACAAAAAAGGTTCAAAGTGCATAGCAAAATATCAATGAGCCTGAACAGGATACGCCAATAATCGAATACCTCTAATCTGCATTGAAAACAAAAGCCAGCCAAATAAAAACCATCGTTCATGAAAAGTAAAATATATAAATAGGTAGGTGGTGCACCGAACCGAAACTACAGGCTTTTTGGTTTACACAGGCATTTCTCACAGTCTGTATGACTGTCCGGTTTCTTTGTCCTTCCTCATGTTTCAGGTATGGAGGACGGGTGCAGGAAGAGTTTAGGCTGGCATGCCTGTTCTCATCGTCGTGAGCAGAGGGGTTCTCCATGATTGAGTTTCTCTTAATGCGTGTATGCAGATTAGATCAAATGCAGAGAAACGAAATGAAATTCGTGGAGTGTTAATAATTTGTTTCAGGTGCATCATCATCAATTTAAAAACGGAATGCATACTGAGGGAAATAAAGTGTATACGGCTGTAGGACAGTAGATGTATTGAGTACACGTTTATTTTACGCATATTTCCATCATAGTTAAGGTATGTATGATTTAGGACCTAAGTATATTTAGGTATATGTATTTTTTGCTGCTTATACACGTGAAGTGGTACACACACAATCCCTTAAAATTCCTCCAAGAGATTTGACAAAGATAATAATATATAGTTTATATATATGTATAACATTTATATAGACATTGACATTACATGAATCATACGATTTTTTTTTCTCAAAATGTAAGACGTTGGAAGTGAATCGGTCAAGAGTAGTTGTAGTACATATAGTAGGAATTTTTTTAGTCGACATTCAGTAATAATAATTAATTTTTTTAGACATTTATACACACGAAGTAAGCATATACATACACATCGCATGTTTTAAATATTGATAAATTGTGGGTACGGGTACGTACACGAAAATACATACCTATATAAACTAACAATCAACTAACTAACGTACTTTTGTAACGTAAAGCTGTTCTTAAATCTTACAAAATACTTTGGACACTGATAGATCATAATAATATACTTATTATAGCTATAACGTATAATATATCTGTCTAGAAAAAAGATATTATATCAAACAATATATCTTACTATGATAAACTGACTGGAATTACAGAAATAGTTTCAAGCATAATATTATTAATATTATTATTACACATCTTGATGCGTTTACAGTTTTTTAGCATCCATTAAATCAAAAAAAAAAAAAATTAACAAAAGTTTTTTTATCCCCTCGCGTACAATTTTTATACAGAGCATTTATAGCTGCGACAATTATATCCTCGCTGAGAGAACAAAAACAAAATCTGCTTTTTAGACACACTAAAGATATATATTGTACAATTCCTTAAATGTTTCCTTAAACATTTATCCTTACAAACATAATGTATATAGTTTTTTTAAATGACCAACATAGAAATCATCCGTGGAATTTATGATGATGTGATAATCTCATCTGTGTGGGGGGAAAAATGTTGATATTTTCAGATTGCCGTTTTTTCGTACTTTTTTCCGTATTATGTAATTAGTCTACATAAACACTCATCCCTACAGTCAGGGTTGGAAACAGGTTGGTAATAATTTGGTATATGTATATAGATTTTTTGTCATTTTTGGGTTCTTGTTTTTACTCATCATTTTACCCTGAGTCTTCTTTCGGTTTGCATCATTGCATCTCCCTTAAAGAGTAACATGATAGTGAATTTGTAATATTATTAGCTACATAAATGTTTATATATAATCGTAATTAAGGATCATATTTTATCCTACAAAATCTAAATATAAATGCTGTTATTAAATGCGTATTATTTATTTATATGTACCGGAATTACACTGGTATATTTTTTATGTACACAACAATCTCAACGGCGTATTACAACAATGACAGCAAGTTGAAACATTTATCTATATTTAACTCGCATTATCGTGTTTTCTTCCTTTTTTTGGCTAGTGGTTACTCCTAAAGTTTTTAAAATAAAAAACAAACAATCTCTCGTGGTATATATATGTTACACTAAATCCTTCTTTTTTTTACAATTAAATCTCATTTTATAATAGGTTTATGAACACGACATTTCCTGTCGCAAAACTAAACGGGATGACGATGATGATGTACCAAGACGAACATTTTCACACTTAAATTACATTTTACCTTCGTAAATGTACCTGCTTAATTAACACTTAGCATTTCCTGACAAGCATTTTTCTTATGCACTCTTAAGCCTAAAACAGAAATAACTGGTAACCTCCAAACTTTTTTCAGACTTACACAGTTTTTTTTTGACTCTGGAAACAATGTTGAAATGAAGCCACATCAAATAGTCACTAGATATATGATTCTAAAACCAGTTCAATATATGGCCTAATATAACCTATTATATAACTTTTACCACATAATCACATCTTATCGTACAATTAGTTTTAACTATAATAGAGTTGAATGTACAAGAGTTAATGGGCGCTGCTGTAAGTGGTCATATTGATTTGGTTGATGCTGATCAGATTTCCTTTTTACAAGGATCGTGTCAGCACTTCCACTTTAAAGTATATACCTATAGACCGTCCATTATAGCTTGCTCCAGTTAACTCACCACCACATTTGGTATTGTAAATGCCTTTGGTACAGGAAGAATTACGTGTGTCCACCTAGTAAATCCCTCTTCGAGCTATTTTTTTAAAAACCGTATCACTGGGTTAAAGAGTGCATAATAATATGTTACACTTTAGTTACAAAAATTGCTGCTGCTGACTCGACGAGAAACTGTAGATATATAATAGAGCCACCATACCTTAGCCTAATCCCTGAATGTGTTGTCCACTTTCCAAAAAACACACTGAAGTTATAGTTATACTTGGCAATATAACGGTTTTTCTTTAGAAATGAAAAAAGGGATAGAGATTCGGAATATTATATGATTTTGACTGGTACAAGTACATAAAAGTTTTGAGATAGTTTCTAATTCACTTTCTTTTAGGATTTCATATATTCATACATCAAGAATATACATATAGAAAATACTGAATTCCTTGTCACTCTTTATATATGTATCAGAGAAATGTTTTAGAGGAGACACGCAGGCTATTTATATATATTATGTCTTTAACAACATTCAACTCGAAAAATTCAAATCTGGAGTGGGTACTGACTGGTACTATGTACTCCTCTTTGATATAAGTTCCACATATGCTACACGCCTATTTCATACTCGAAAAATGATAGTATTTATTACACATATCAGTATTTTAGAATACGCCACGTAATGTATATGATAAACCAGATTAAAAATGTCTTTGTTGACAAAATTGCGTGTGTTTTTTGCATTGTTGCATCTCTCTGATATATTTATGCAATGATCTCTTACAAATATCTTTTATACTCATCCTAAACGTGATGGAAAATTAAAGGTGTTGTTGGTTTGGAATTTAGGGAGTTGTTTCAGTTTGGCAAAAAATAATTTCAAGTGAGATCCCTTCCTCTCTTTTCCTGCTTTTCTTGTCAAGATTCAAGATTTAAATGTATCGGGTCAGTGTTAGTTTCACCGACTTTTTTTTATCTGAGATCCTTTCTACGAAAAAAAACTGGTAATCTCCGTAAAGAAAAAGTATAGTTTAAGATCTTACAATTAGTCCACGTTTCGATAAGCAGTTCCCGCAGAGAAGCTATTATATAAAGTTATGGATATTATTATTATATATATAGACATTTTTTTTGTTTAAGCTTAGAGTAGAAATAGACATATAAATAGGATATAATATATATATATTTATAACGATTTCCGGAAGTTCTAAGAACAATTTTTACTCTCTCTTTCTCTCTCTCTCTGTTGAAGCACTTGATAAAGCATAAATTGCAGTTTTAACAATAATAATAATATGAGATTTGTACACGAGAAATTTGGTTTTTTTCTTTTCTTTTGGAAGTCCACGAGGAAATCAACAAATGCTCCAAATTAATCTACGTAACGTGTGTGTTTTTATATATATATTTATCAACAACTGGTTCAAAGTGTGTTTTCGTGTTGACTTGCATTGGCATTTTATATTGTTTGTTTCTTGTTTGGTATAAAAATCTGAGATTGCATGGTACACATGATGATGATGATGAATTGATGATGAAGGAAGCCTAAACGTAATAATAATAAAAAGTCGTAACACGCACGTTTCTCTCTCTAGTACACCAAGTAAATTATAAAATAGTTTCGGTGATTCATTGCATATATTTTTTAATATTTTTCTGTTGATGGATGATTTGCTTTTAATAGAGCCACTGATGATCCTCCTGATGCTAAGCACTGTCCTGTAGGTAGCCCTCCTTGATCAATTGTTTCATTTTCCTGGGGGATGCCTCCATTTTCCCCTGATTGATAAGCTTGACCTCTTGGAGCTTCTTCGCCTCGATCTTCTTCTCCCACTCGGACCACCCGTGGAACCGATTGTTCATGCTCTTGTGCTGGTAGAAGATGAGACAGATCCTGGATGGGTAGAGCCGGTTCGGGCTCTTCAGTGCGGTGGTCGCGTGCAGCTCGTGCTTCGCGCATTGGAGGATTACCGAGCCATGGGTCAGAGCGATGGCCACGCCTCCAATCTGAGAATCCTTGAACGCCTCCTCGTTGTCCGAGAAGGACTCGTTCACCTCAGGAATCACTTTTGGCTTCGGGGGAGTGACAAAGCAGCTGGGAGGCGGGGGCGGGTGGTGGACCGGGTGCGGAGCCATGTTCAAGTTCATGTTCATGCTGGGAGGCGCGAACGGGTTGAGGGGAGGCGCACTCCCCCACTGACTCTGCAGCTGGGGCTGTTGATTATGAATAGGATATGAGGGGTACTGGTTCATGCTCATTGGGTGATGGCCAAAGTTGGGGCTTGGTCCCATGCCCATCCCCATTCCACCCATGGATCCCATGCTCTGCGGGTGGTAGCCTGCGTATGGCGACGCATAGTTAGACGTGTAGCTGGGCGCCATTGGGCTCCATGAGTTGAGGGGATTCATCCCAAAGTGGGGCTCAGGTGGGGCAGCTCCGAATGTTGACGCTCCCGGCTGGCCGTAGGAGGCAGAGCCGAGCATGGAGGATGTGGAGAAAGGCACCCCACCTAACCCAGAAGGAGGAAGGCACGGGTTGTGTGGATGAGGATGATATAAACCGCCAGGAGGTCCTATTGAGGTAGACGTAGCAGCACCCCCTGGTCCAGGTGGGTAGCCGCTTTGACTCGGTTGGAATGAGGAGGAGTACACAGAGGAGTGGTCCGTGAGAGCTCCAAAAGCTGAAGGTGGCATCGCGTTAGACGTGGACGTACCTGATGATGAAGAGGCCGAAGACTGGGGATTCCCGTGACTGCTGCTCTTGCTGCTGCCACCACCGCCGCCGCCGCTGGAGCTGTGATGATAACCGTGCTGGGATGAGGGCGGTGCGGCTGATCTCGGACTAGATGTGGAGTCTGGCGGCGACGTGGCCGCTCCAGGAGAACTCATCGAAGACATCATTGATTCACCTTCAGTCATAAAAGTATGTCGGAATGATGGGAGAATTGGGCTCATGCTGGTATAACCACTACTTCCGCTCGAGGGAGCATCTCTTGGACTACCTGCTGAAAGAAGACTTCCGCTGCTCGGTCCATTCAAGCTGCCACTACTGCTCCCATGTCTGCTCCCTGACGTGCTGTTCGTCAGTTCCGTGAGGCTGCTCAGACTACTACTGCTCCCCGATCCCGTTCCAAACCCACTGGAAGAGGAGCTACCCGTCGCACTCGATGAGAAGGAATGGTCAAAGTACGAGCGGAATGGGGATGAAGAGCTTGCATTAGATCCGGGACCGGATCCACCCGATTGCGAACCAGAAGCACCAGGCTGACTTCCGCTTGCACCAAAGTGGTTCCACAGTGTGGGTCCACCACTGGGACTTTCAGCGTCTACAGAAAAAGAATTGTAAAAAAAACGCACATTCATAACCACGAACGAATTTAGCACACGAAAATACGACAAAATTCGATATATTAAAAATTATCCTGTGGTGACTCATACTAAATGGACTGTGATGAGGAGGAGGCGGTGCACCAGGGTACGGTGATGGGTGAAATCGACTCTCAGCACCAAATGGATCGCTCCCAGCTCCCGTTCCATTTGTCAAATGATCATTAAACAATGACGACACTTTCTCCTTCTTCGCAGGTGGCGGATCCGAGAATTCACCTGCAGCCCCCTTTGACGATCCCGAACTAAGCCCTGTCGCAGCAGAGGAACTCGCTTCGCTGGAAGCTCCACCGCCTCCGCTTCCTTTCGTGGAGGAGGAAGAAGAGGATGATGATGGTGGCTTTGTCTTCCCTCGGCGACGAGAAGGAAGCAACGGCACCTTTCGTATTCTAACTTTGCACGGGAATCTATATGCATGACAGCGTTACAAAACAAGATGCGTAATGATAGTGTTGTTATAAATATAACTTATTGACTTGCAGAGAGAAAAATAACAACATTTCGTAACAACTCACTTTTTTAGTATTTCTAACTGTCCCTTTTTGACCTTTTGCTTTTGGCCATCTTTAGAACCATGCTCATCAGTATCATCTAATTTGTACAGTGGAAATACGTGGTACTGCTCATCATCTCCCTTCGACAGAGTCCGATTCCTGGTAAACGACACCGTCTGCAATAAAAGGGCATACAAGCATATACATTGCGAGTTATATCATCACCACACAAACAAATCCATCCATCCATCTGTCACACATCATGATGATGATGACGTGCGCGTGCTTTTTTGGAGGAAACTTACAACGGTGCATCCATTAGTCATATTGTGAGCATCTTTATGAGCGTGAGAGCAGTAGTCCATGCAAACAGTGACACCGGAGAATGGTCTTCCAGGTCGATAGCCAAGTCTGCACTCGAGTCCCTCGTTTTCATGGTCAACCTGATTTCGGAATGATTCTGGGGCAACGCGCTCATAAAGCGGACCCAAATGAGTTGCCAAATGTTGCAGCTTCTCCTCCATCTCGCTCTCCTGTTTCGATCGAGAAACACGAGCAAAAAATTATAACATGTATTATTATTATTATTTCCTTCGAGTAAAACAATAACGATAGGAGGGAAAAGATGAAAAATAATAATGTTAACAGCTATCATAATATATGCAGCCATTATTTTTCTTTGGGAAAGGCGATTTAGCTGCCAAATGACTGTAAGGGAAATGAGAAAGCTTTAAAAATAATTTCTGCTCCACTACTGGCACACACACACGCGAGCAGGGAGAAGGAGAGATACGAGTTATTACTTCACACGGGGAATAAAATGTTCATAAAAATTTATACAGATGTGGACAAGCCAGCGCCGATATGGGTACATCTCCAGACGTATTATTATTTTTTTTATCAAGCCTCATAAAATTCACTGAGGCAGGTCTTATGCCATCATAAAAAACGGCAAAAACCCGGAAATTTTATTCTATCTATTCGCATACAAATAGAGAGAGAGAGAGAAGATGATGATACTACCTTTTTTCGATTAACATTACATCCTATAATGCATATTAGATACATAAGTGTGCTCCATGCTACTTTCTCCAAAAAGCCAAACGCAAACCCGTCCCCTTCTTTTTATGAACGCATCTTTTTTTTTTGCAGAAAAAAAATGTTAAAGTTTTTTTTAGCTCTGAAAAATAGATAGATAGTATATATAACGTAATGCATCCGCGCGGACGAGGGAAATATATAAGTGATGTGAAGTTGAACCACATAATATCGTATCATATCTCATGTTATTATCAAAATGGGATGAATCAGCATAAAATTTTGTGGGAAAATGTCTCAAAGTTCGCCCGTTTTGCAAGAGAAATGGGTTTCCATTTTTTTCACCGGCTCATCATCCATCATTCGTCAGTGCTTTCGCGGGGCGGATAATGGAGGAAAGCCAATCGATTTTTTATGCTAAAAAATTTTCCCTCTTGGCTTTCTCTCCTCTTCTCCATCCTCCACATCCACTTCGAACCAACAAAACCAACTAGCTCGGTCGGCTGCTGGCTTCTCTTTTTTTATTCTTCTTCTACAGCGGTGGTGGAATGTCATTAGAAGGGAGAAAAAACCGTCATTTAACTCTATTTTTTACATTGACGCATGTACTTTCCTTCTCTCTGCATCGTTTGCATAAAAGTGACTTTTTTAATGCCTTTTAAAATCAATTTCCAGTGGGACGCTGAATACTTTCCGAAATGGGGGCTGAAATAATGTGCCCGCGCCGCCGAGCAAAGTACAAAAGGGCTCTCCATATCCACACACAATAACAATGGGGAAAGAAAAACCTGTCTTTCGGGTTATATGTCTCATGAAAAAGATGGATAGCTTAAACCGGACAATTCACATACCGTGCAATTTTCCACTATAAAAAAATAATATGTACTACGTGTTCTTTCAATTTCGGGTGGAGATAGATAGATAGTTTAGTAGTGTTTTGAACCCACCTCATGCTCCTCAGTCAGCCGGAACTTCCTAACGTTGCGACTCCTTGCATATTTGCACCCGTTGAAAAACATGGACCAAGCACATCCAAAGGAGTAGGCCGCGCCGCAAGTGTCAGGGTCAACTCCTTGGCAAGCACAGGATCGCTGCTCGTTCGTGTCACTTCGTCGTGTGGTTGGAATGCCGAAGCGGTTGAGTTTGTACACAAGTGTGTCATAAATATTATCAGAAAAGTGAGGGGGAACTCCTTCCCATATCACACAACAAATGACGATCCACGCCGTAGAACATTTATGTCCTTTGCGATGCTTGACGAGGAAGAGGAGCTGCTCTTCATAGCTTCCTCGGCGGATTATCTTTTACAAAAAAAACAAAAGAGATGAGTAACAAAAAAAAATACAGAGTCATTTGCATTCTAATTCGATTCTCTCAAGATTTATAGTAATTGCCGTGTGACTTTACTCAGAGTCAACACAGTAAGATTATTACAGCTTTAGTGCTGCGGTTGCGGCGACTAATGTGTTTTTCAAGAGAGGAAAAAATTTTACTTTGAAAAAATACTCGGATGGAGGAAAGCAATTGCGATGGAGTCGTACGTATTTCGGCAAAAAAATACTAAAACTCAATTAAGCATGAATATTCATTGCACAAAACTAAAGAGAGAGAACAACACCACCACCACAGAATTATTTTATTTTTTTATTACTATACTATCTGAAGCTTACCCATTTGGCAAGTGGACAGCCGTGACTAGTTTTGCCCTCCTTCCCGGTGTAAATGACTTTTTCGAATCGAATCTGCCCTCCGCGGAAGCCAGTCCTGTTCTCGATTTGCTCTCTCAGCTCGGAGAGGCTGTGAGCCGCACCCAGTTGCGTGTAAAAGGGGCCCGGCTCGGCGTGCACTTCGTCGGCGGGGAAGCATCCGCATTCCACCATCGGCACGTCCTTTTTCTCCTTCTTGATATTATCCTCCCCGTCCTCGCCCATCTCCTCATTATCCGAGTTGTCCTCTTCCTCGATTTTAATCTTGTGGAATGTCTCTGAGGAGTCTTTAGGCTCTTCCTTGATCTTGACGGGCTGCTCCGACTTGATGTGAAGCTTCTCCTTCGCATCCCCTCCACCACCCCCACCGCTTCCACTACTCTCCTGCTTGTTTTTGTTTTTCTTGCGCTTCTTCTTGGCCGGGGTGGGATTGTTGCCTGAGCCAGCCGTGCTGGCGTACTTGGGAGACTTGGGAGGCGGCTCGTTGGGTATAATGTTGATTGGGTGAGATTCATTGTTGCGATCCCCACCCTCAGAGCGACTGGGACTACTGGTAGTGTTGCTGCTGTCTCTGTTGGAAGACGTCGTCGTCGTCGTGTTGCTGCTGCTGCTACCATATCTTTTCGATTTCTCCAGCCCTTCTTTTGGGCTTCCAGTCGTTTGACTTGCACTTGGACTCTGAGGGTGGCCTAATGCTAAAAAAGTCTCCCCTTGTTTTTCGTTATTGTTCGGCTCCTCGGGCTTCACTGAGGAGGGTGGCGGTGGCATTGGGAAGTGGAGATCGAAGCCGTGTGGACTGGAGTTGTCCACGCTTTGAGACAAGCTCATGAGGGAGCCGTCCCCACTTGGATTGTTGTTGCTCGGTGGGTTGTTGCTCGACCCGCCTGACGAGTCTGATGATGAGATCCCGTAGTTCCCTGACGACTTGTTGCCCCCTCCTCCCAAGCTGTCTAGTGACATGGAGGAGTCCATGCTCTTCCTGCTCGGTCCGCCGCCGCTGCTCCCGCCGTCCAGCAACTCGAGCTTCACGCCGTTCCCCCCACTCGGGTCGGAGGAGTAGTCTGAGGAAGGGTGGTGGTGACTTAGGTAACTCTGGCTTTCAGTTCCGTACGGGTTCTGGTGGTAAGGCTGGTATGGATCAAAGGGTCTGCGGTGCTGCTGACTTTGCTGGTGGGGTGGTGGCGGTGGTGGTTGGTGATAGTTGGGGTCTGGATACGGAGGGTAGGGGCTCCCGTAGCCTCCATAGCCCCCCTGCTGCGGGTAGTACTGCTGCATTTGCTGTTGCGACTGTTGGTGATGCGGCTGGTGGTAAGGTGGCATCATGTTCGGGTCCCCGTCCGACGCTTTCATGTCCCCCGGGTACCTGCTAGAGTTGTGTAAACCCTGTCGGGGATGGGGCAGGTACCCAGGGACCTCGTTTGGGTGACCGGTAGGTCCGTTTGGTCCACTCTTTCCCATTAGCATTCCTTGGCCGTGGCGCCCGTGCCCGTGCCCATTCTCGATCCCGTTCTGATGCTCTCCATTCAAGTACGACTCGAAAGCCCCACTGGCCGTGTTGTTGTTGTTGTTGTTATTGTTGTTGTTGGAGTTTGGCGGACTTCCAGTGTTGGAAGAGCCCGAGGAATGATTCGAATTCCCGTTGAGACCATTTCCATTGAGCCCGTTCACGTTCGGCGGGGATTGCTGCTGTTGGCTGTGCCCGCCATGGCTGCCAACATGCGGGGAAGGTGTGGTGCTAGGCGTATACTGTCTTCGAGGGCTAATACTACTTGGCGGAGGGGGGTACGGGGATGCTGCCAGCGGGACTGGCTGCACCGGGTTCGGAGGACTGGGCCCTGGGAACGACATCTCGCTCCCGCTACTCCCTCCCCCGTTCTGCTGCCCAGGCAGAGGTGTGTTTCCGTACGGCGAATGCGATGGAATGTTGGAGAGGCTGTTGTAGCCCGAATGACTACTGGTCTGACTCCCTCCACTCGGGGACGTGGTAGCTCCGAAAGGGGGCAGCTCTAGTGGGGGCGCGTATCCGTGTCCTGGTGCACTCCAAGGGTCTGGGTTGTTTCCCGAGTTGGTCCAGAAGCGGTCACGAGGTGCGAAGCCTTGTCCTGGGGGTGCATTGAGATCAGTACCGGGATACCCATAGCCTGGCATCATTGACCCCTGCAAAACAAAACACGGGACGGAGCAACATGAAAACAGGATCCAGAAACATTTCCAGCAATTTCCCAACAAATTCCTCACTCGTTTTTTAATCAATTTTAATAACAATCCTAGATATTTTCTAGTTTGATATATTTACATATTATTATGGTCCAATTTTCGAATGGAGCAGATCCCCTCGCCCTGACCCAAGTATTTATAGTGTGTCATGCGGAGAAAAAACATGAATTAAGAATTATGAATGGCACATCAAAAAGCCATTAATCACGAGATCGCGTCACCGGCCGAACAAGAAAACAAGGTTATATATTCTACCTAATATTATGTGGAAATAAGTCTATCAGTGTTTTCCCTTGTCAAGGTAGGTGCTGCTGCTGCTAGCTGCTGCTCTTTGGTCGAAAAAAACTGGCATGAAATCCCTTCGGGAGCAATATATCTGCCAGGGAAGAAAGGCAATAATCATGCAGCACAACCACCACCACCACGACAAGTATTCATCTCGCCGTGCTCCTCCTCTATAATCCAGCAGAAAAGTGCAAAAGACGTGTGGAATTCCTTGTCATGTGAATACCCCTATGGCCAAAAAGGCACATGACGTCGTCGTCGGTGGTGGAGACGAGACGAGAACATATGCGTATCCACCTCATATTTCAGGTGGCTCAATAAATTAGGATCAAAAGCAACACCGTGTCTCGCTCTTTCATTTTCACTCCATCATTCAACCGCTCAACCACATCCGAACCAACACAAAACTCCATTTTTATTTTCAACAACGTGCATGAAAATTCTATACTGGTATATAGCAGATGTGTGATCCAAACATTTCGGTCATCACTTTTCGCATACATACATTTTCCTTTTGATGATTTTGAGATTTTCCTTCCCAAAATTCGACAGACCTTGATCCAGCGGAAGAAGACGATGCTAACAAATCAAATCTGGTATTCAAAGCAGCAGTTTTTCTTTTTTCTAATTTTGTAAGCCCGACACTTTCGTCAAGTTTTGAAATCATCAAGGATTAATATTTCAAAGTGGAAAGAGTCGGTCGGTCATACATTCACTCGCTCCCCAAGTGTTTGTCATTATGTTGATTAAGGAGGAAAAACAGAAATGAGAATAGATAAGGAATTCATGTCAATGAAATGCTGATTGCAACATTTTTTTTCGTCACCCGACCCCGGTAACCTTTTTTTCCAGTTTGCCTTGATCGCTGTGCTCTTTATGAACGAAACACTGGCTCCCTATGTAGACGCCAGACGCTATATCCTCCTTTCAAGATGGTGGAGATATGCACTTTTAAAAATAACGCACAAAATATAATAAAAAATAATATTCTTTTCTCTGTCGCGATACATACTTGTAATCGTTATTAGCATAACATTGAGGAGAACACGCGTGGTTCGTAACCCCGTCTTTGTCAATTTTTTATTTACATGCGTGTCATGTTTGCACATGACGTGTGTCTGTACTCTATTTTTTTCTTCTTTTTTTCCTCTGTGTGGAACTGAAATTCGAAATTCGAGTTTATCGGCTGAAAACAGCTTGTATATATAGCTTGTTGGGAATATTGCATAACGCGAATGAAGTACAGAGATGTTGATGGGATGGGATATCGTATGATTATAGAGAGAGAAAATGTATGTATATTCCGCCTAAACTTCTTTTCAATTTCCTCCAATCTCATTCAATTGAATTGACGAATGATGATGAGAAGACAGGATGTAGTGCATTTATTCTGTTTCCGTCAATCCCATTCAATTTCCTCTTGAACTAATCGTCATAATAAGGGCAAATATACATGGGCTCTGGATGGATTGCTGCTGCTGCGTGTGCTATTTTAGAACGAACGAACGAACGAAAAAGGATGTGAGGGATGTTTTCGTCTGATGGATGATGAGTCGTGTCATCACAATATGTACATATACCCAAACTATACGGATATGTCCTGTGTATTTACTACTTGTCGAATGAATCACAAAAAAATGAAAAGAGTTTCATGTCCAGTCGTACACGGATGGATATGCTAGTCTGCGCGTGGATTAAGTAAGTATTTTCATGTAAAAACTTGTTGGAATCTCAAAACCGTAAATCCTCCTCGCATTTAATCAACTTAAATCATTGTGTACTACCTGGAGGTTTGTGAACATATTGTCACGTCACTCCCTCCCTCCCTCCCTCCACCCCAGCGTCAATGCATTTTATTGCTCCTGATGAAGACAAATTGTAGCATGATTGTTTAATCCAAATAAGATAATAGTGATAACGTAATGAGTAATGACAAGGATTGATTGTGGTCCGTCGTCCGTTCGCATCGTCACCGTACAGTCAAAACAGCACAGCGTGGAATGGAAATATATCCGGCGTCAACAAGTGACTCCTTAGTTTAAACGATGAAACTGAAAATTCAGCGTGAGCGAAATGACGAGATAAAAGTGGAGACGAAGAGCCTTCAGAGCAAAGAATTGCAGATAAAATGGCGGCATTCACATGACCGTTGAGAGAGAGAAAAATAATAATACTAAGATATTCTTAAACTATATGGCTATAGTACAACTTGTGTGCATAGCGGAATAAACATAGTTTCTTCAGTGTGCTAAAGCTGGCAACAAAAATAAATTTAAGTGTAGTGCTAAGTAGTATATATTCACATGTGTAGATTATAACCAATCTCATTACAGGAGACGGTTATGGTTAGTGTTACAGTTATGTATATGCACAGTGTTACGACAAATGCTAAAAAACATCCACCAAAATCTGATTGCGAGCATAACAGGATGGTGGAAGGAAAAATGCAGGAAGAGAGAGAGAGAGAGAGAGCGAGAGAGAAGAGGATTTTCGTTAACCTGACCGTATTGGGAGTAAATGACGTGGCATAACACACAACCATCACATTTTCAGACACAAGCTATACATATATAATAGTATAGTGCATGCCGATGATATGTAAGTAGTAAAAAAAATACAGATAGCTTACGGTCATAAGGTTATAAGAAGGTTATCTGTGTGGAGGCTTAAACTGACATTTGAAATGAATCGGTAGACAGCGGTTTTTTCTCTCTCTCTCTATCCAGTTCAATTTCCTCTCCAGCTAATAGAAAAATCGGACTAGGAAGAAGAGTCACAGGTTGCCCCTTCAAACCTTTCCCAAATTTCTTTCAACGACTTTTCAAGTAAAAAAAATACAAGAATTCTCAAACAAAAAAAAAATCCCAGAGAAGCCAAAAAGATTTTTTTATCCAAAAAATCAAGTAGTTGACCGCGAGGGTGGATATTTGAAAGCGAAGAAAAAAAAGAACTTTGTACACTACTCCACACTATAAATGCTCTTGTTCCTCTACACCATTTCCTTCATCAACCAAGTCGAAATCTTCGTCGGACCGTGACGAAATAAAGACATTCTGGGTTGCATTCACATTCACTCCATTCCATGTGTACTTTATGTTCGTCATGTCAAACGATGTGAATCCGACTGTGATCATTAACCTACCCTTCCTTGTTCCCTCATGAATTTTCCATATAGAAGGAGGAAAAAAATGCTTCCCTACTTCCTTTCTCCCTTGAGCCCACACAGGCAGAGGCAGGCAGGCAGGGAGAGAGGCTTTATAGAAAAACAACTCCCATTTCCTTTCGCAGTTTTCCCTGAACCTGAACACAGGCGCTTGAGGCTGCTCTTTCCGCACCGGGTTCCAATAAAAGATGCATTGATTGTCGATGGGAGTGGACACACTTCGACTAAACTGCACTGGGGCAAACTGTTCACCCGAGTTGATGCATTTCCAGCCAAGAGCACAACATATAATAATAACAAAGTACACTAGAGCGTTATTACATTTTCTCCCAGTTTTATATATATCCTGTGATTCGGTTGCATTTTATGCCATACTCCTGGATATACTATATACAACGCCATATTGCTGTCCTTTGTATTATGTGGAGTGTCGGTGAAGCCTGAAGGGATATTTTCGGGAGACCGGGAAAATGGCACTCTTTCGCCCATTGGACAAGTTTAATATGGACGTGAGCCCCAACTCCTCAAACACAACAAAAAAAAAGCTTTTCTGAAGGAAACGACGCCCTCCCGTGTGTCAATTGTCGATTCTTTGAGGAAGTGGTGCAGAAGAGGAAACCTGGAAGCGAAGAGGAATTTCACCACGCGAAACAGACGAGGAAAAAAGTGAAACTCATTGTCAGCAGGTCCCGGGAACGGAATGCGTTTTCGGGGCGGGCAACCGTGAACACTGGCTGAACCCCTTCAAGCACTTCGGTTACACACAAAAAAATGAGAGAACATTAAAATGTTGAGGTTTGCCCTTTTCTTTACTTCTCTTCAGTATTCGCCTTTTTGTAAAATAAAATCCCATTTTCCCCGTCGTCCGTATGCCTATAACTAATAACACATTTTTTGTCCCGTTTAAACCGGCAAAAACTGGCAGTCATTCCGGGAGAGTTGATCCTAATAATGCAGCATTTATTCTGGGCAAAAAAATAACGTGTAAATGCGTATTTACTATTCTGGAGATGGTGCTCCCATTCTTTGGATTTTTTTGAAGGATGAGCAGAGCAGCCCGAGCGAGCAGTAGTAGTTCCCATTACATTGTGGAAAATAAACCAACCGAAATAATGGCGACCTTGGGACTTTCCACACACAGAAATTTTTGTCCCCACACAAAAAAGGCAATTTGGAAACGCTTCCCCACTCGGACGCGTGCATGCATGGACCATTTCTACGTGTCTGGTTTACATTATCTTAAATGTACGAATCGTGTCATAACTTTTATATATACTGGGCACTAAAGGGAAAGGCAGCAGCGTGCCACCACCACCACCACCCATCTGAACACCACCTATAACCAACCCACCAACCAACAGCCACCCACTCATATCCACCGCAACCCCCCACTTTAAAAAATTTACCGTGCCTAACAATGAAAATCGTTCATGGCTGTGAGTATAACTAACTGATCAAAACGAAAAAAGGAAGAAAAATAACTTACCAAAGGACCAGATGCGGATATTCCAGAAGAGCTAGCGGATCCTTGTCGACCTCGTCCATCCATCTTGCTACCACGTGTGTTGCTCTGCAATTTCAAAAAAGACAAACCCAGAAAATTATTAAAAAAGGTGTGACAAACAAGTTGAGAGGCTTTGCTGTAATGATCGCTACTCTTCTACACGTGCTTCATGATAGACAGCAGCTCACGTAAAACCATTTGCATACGTGGCATACTTGTGTACGCGAATCTTAACAATAATTTCCAGACAAATTTTCTTCTTTTTTTACAAGAATGAATCCCTTTTTTTTAGAAGTTTAGCATATTATCCCGTACGGTTTAGTACGGTGTGGTGTGGTATGCATAATTGGCAGAATATATAGCGAGAGGTCGCGCAACTCATAACATTTGATATTTATGTATATAACATTGACTCTTCAATTATACAAACCGCTCTTCAGAGTAATCATGAGTGAAGAAAAACGGCCATTTGAATGGAAAGACAGAAAGAAGGAGCTATAGCTGCTTTGGAACAGACTTTTTTTTTTCTTCATCATCATCATCATGATCCCCAGCCTCACAATTCCATGCATTATAATACCCGAAGCTGAAAACATTTTTGGAAGAAAATCTGCAGAATTTTACATAAATGCATTATGCATACCTTTTAAATTAGACTTAATAGCAGGGAAAGAACGTCCTGTGGAATATCAAACAAAGACTATCCCATATCCTCTCCGTCCGTGTGAGACGACACAGAGACCATGTTGCAGGCAGAGAGAGATCCCAGAGTCTACTACTCTCCCAAAAAAATGCCACTGCAAAAAAAACTCCATTTTTTGGTTCTTCTTCTTCTTTCTCCTTTATCCATATATACACAATGCAACACAACAAGAAGAAGACGACGAGAGGATCGTGTACAAGAACGAAATGAAGGCTGCCAGTGAATTGCATTAGGAATTTTTTTTTGGAAATATCGACTCAACTCACTGAATAAAAAGATGGAGTTTCTGATTATACAAGGAGGAAACGGAGCTATTCCCGTAATTGCATTCTCTTCCGTCGTCCTTCACTCCTTGCGAGTGAACACACACGAACAGAGGGAGAAGAAAAAAGGCTTAATTATTCCTTTACACTCACACAAGATTGTATATAGTTGCTGCAATGTGTGTGTGTGTGTGTGTGGAGGATGGTTTTGGAAGAAGAAAGTAGTAGTATTTTGGAGTGAATGTCGAGAATGTTATGTTTCTCCCCTAAAAAATCCTATTAAAGTGATCCACGTCAAGCTCATGTAATAAAACCGGGGGAGTCTAATTGTAAATCAATAATTTCGATCAATGACTCCAACAACTTTGCTTTCAAACTAATTTGTGCATTGCGCACTCCCTCCCCACCCCACCACCACCACCACCACTACCACCCCACCAACGCGCCTATCTGGTGCCTGTGCTGATGGAAATTGTAATCGGATATCGCATAATACTACACACCCTTTTGCATAATATCAACTTACAAATTATTATTGCGCTTTCTCTCGGGGCGTTTCCTCCGCTAAAAATACATAAACTGGAGTCAACTGCATTATTTTTTTTACACTTTCCTCCAATATCCGAAGCATCAGTTTAAACTTTTCCATTTTTGTAGAAATTTTCCTCATTACAATTTGCATAATAATTCTCCAATGAGTTATCAGACAGCAGACAATATTTGGTTAAAAAGTAGTAAAACCCGAATAATTACATAATGGTTGGGGAAATCGGTAGTTTTAATAGGAATTATGATGATTTTCTCGTCTGCCTGGAAAATAGTTATTGACAAGACAGGCAGGAGGGGTGGACTATAGTAGCAGCATCTCTCTGTGGAATACACATGGAGGTCCATTTGGGACTCGAGATAGAGTGATAATTATACGAGAATAATAATATCCAAAGTCAACATGAAAGAAGAAGGATAATCTAACTAAGCATACAGCATTTTCCCTATATTATTTCCCTTTGTTCATGTTTAATTTACTCATTCTCCCGTGTGGATTACATAAGGTGTTATTTCAATCAACGTCTCTCACGATGATGATGATGATGGAGCACAGTTATTTATTCAATTCGCAGTTGGTTAATGATGAGACGAAGAGAAAATAGGAGTGGGTAAAAACCAATATATATATTTATATATGAAATTGTATCTACATTGCCAGAAGCCCTGTCTCTCTAAATAGCCCGTATACACACGAGTAGACATAGACATGGACTGAAGAGAGGTGTTAACTCGCATTATGCGAAAACTCACAGGAGCAGCAGCACAGCAGAAAGCCTCATGGCTACACTGATATATACGGAATGATTTGACTAGCTGCAAGCGCCATTTTCTGATTAAATTGCACAATATAAATGGGTATATATATATATATAGGAAACAATTTATAGGGGGAAAACGAACGCATATATGCATTTCTATATATACTACTCCTCGTGTCTGTCTACTCACTCTCCTTTTATGTCTCTTTTCCCCAACGGCATTCCCCTATAAAATCCCACATGCTCAGTTTCCCTCTGATGATCATGGTGGTACGAATTCATCCCAAAAAACTTTTTTTTTGCTCTCTACTAGATACACGACCGCCACACCAACATCAAACCAACCAGCAATAATAATAATCCGTTTTCACTGCTCTCGTTTTATGTTTCATTTATTTTAACCTCATGCACCAGGTGATGGTGGTGTCCCGGTGGTGATGGTGGCTCCTGATGGAACACACACACACACACACAATACTATTACAAAGTCTCTCTTCCGCACTTTTCAATTTCGTCTAATCCTAACGAAATCAACCTGCCTTTGTGTGTCAACCAATTGGCTCGGATTTTCACGCTTCAATCCCAACTTTGTTTTTTTTATTTATCCTTGTTCGTCCTTTAATCCAAAAGCATGCTTTTAAATTTCATGCAAAAAGTACAAGTTGGCCGGTGCATGTTGCCTTTGTCATTTTTCTCCTCCTTTTTTCATTTTGCGGGTAGATGAACAAGCCAAAAAAATAACTTTTCTCCACACCTACGTTTCTCCAACAAAGGGGAAAGTTCAACAAATGCAGTGCATTCCGAGAAAAAAACCGAATTATATACACAAAAAATCCATATAAAATATCCATGTTTCATCTGCATTATTAAACCGTGTTTCTCGTGTGTGTGGAAGTCTGCAAGCCGTCTGGCGTGTAATAAAAATTTCACTTTTTTGTACTTGAGGCTCTTCTTCATCATTCCAACTTTGAATGAAAAAATATAGGTGACTAATGCAACTTTTTTTTTTGGTGAGAACATAAAGAAAACACATTCACCTGTGATGAATGATCTCATCAAAAATTCATCCTTGTAAAAGTCTTGCACTCGTCACAAGTACACAGTGTGAGTTACGAGGTTGGAATGAAAAAGTGGAGAGAGAGAGAAAGAAGAAAAAAGAGAAGAGTTTGTGTGTGTGTGGGCCTGTGAGAAGCGACGACCTAGTATTATGCATACAACATGCAAGCCCATCTGGAAAAGCCCTGGAGCGTAAGTGTGCTTTTGGAGTAAAATACCGTGGTTGGTGGCGGTATATTATATAGTATTATATAGGCAGAGAGTTAAAAAGATGTGAAACCTTTTCCCTTTCTTTTCCCTTACTTTTTTTGTCCCTCTTTTTCATTCATTCATTCATGATTCAGAAAGAAAGAAGAAGAAAAAAAAAGTTACACAAGCAAAACCCAACTTTTTTTTAGTCGAGTCACTACTACTACTATTTCTACAACTCTCTAGCTCTTCATGAGTGACTCGGAGGATGCATGTAGGGAAATCGTCTAGGACAACGTTTCCTACTGCCGCATCAGAGCACATGTAACACGAACGAGGAGAGAAGAGCGAGAGGGAGAGAGAGCGAGAGAGAAAAAAACTTCCAAACAACAACTCTACTTTCATGTCAGCATTCAGAAAATGCTCACTTGAAAGGATCGTATAGCGTCTGCATATAAGACTCCAGTTATTTTTTTTCTCTCTCTCTCTCTCCTGGAGCAACCGAGTGTTGCAACGTACGATCCTATTAATGGCGTTTATCTTTATGAAAATGGGGTATCGCCCTTGCTACTACGTGAGGAGTGAGAAATGTGTGAGCCGGTACCACAGGAGAAGAAGAAGAAGGAAAAAGATGCAAAAAAGAAATACTTTTTTTTCTTTAAGGTTTTTTTTCTTTCCTCCTTTCTACGAGTGTGTGTGTGTGTGTACACGGTTCCACAAATGGTCTCGTATATGCATATCAAAGCCACCATCTGAAAGTTCGAGTGAATGGGAGTAACTCACTCGATTCATGAAAAAAATACTACTACAAACGTGACACATGGTTCGGTAGGTATCCCAGGTTTTTTTTTGAGATATGGTATTCAATGAAATTATACACAAAAACAGCTTCAACCAACACACACACACACACTCTCGCTTCTCCTCGTCCTCCAATTCATTTGCGACGAGTGGGAAAGGGAAAAAACGTAAATTCACGGTTCATTCTTTATATGCATAATATACGCATCTTGAAATCTGGATGGGAGAAAAAAACGTTGAGTGAGGTTGCTTACAAGAAAATCCATTTTTAATGTGTGTTGTTTGTTGTGCATAGTCGTCCTCGTCGTGTGTGACTAAAAGACTTCGTGTTGTAAGAATGACTAGTCAACTTTTGGCACGAAACACCTAAAAAATATATATATTTTTTTTTGGGAGAATGGAAGATGATAAGTGTAGCAAACGGCGAGTGTGTGTATGTAGTAGTAGGCATGAATGTTTATATGTGTATGCATTTTTTTGCCCAGTCGGCACTTTTCCCCTCAATATGGTTCCATATTATATAATGGGGATATAACGGAGAAGTAGAGAGGCAATGGCATGTGTGTCATGTGTGTTCAACGAGTGTATGACATTTGAGCCTGGATCTGCTGGAGTTCACCATGAGCCATATATTCTCTCCCCACCACCACACGTTACGCATCAGACTGGATTGTGCAATGAGAAGAAAAGAATGAAATAACCAAAAAAAAAACCTTGGCTATACGTATTTTTTTTACAACCAGACATAGTCGACTGACTGACTCTGAGGTATTTTTGTCGTGAATAGACACAGATAGTCAACTTTTGCACGGAAAATGGTAGTCGATTGAGCTGCGTACAACAACAAGGGAGTGAAATACTGTTTTGTAACTTTTTGTTGTTGTTGTTATCAGATTTCGTATGGCACACCAATTCACAAATCAAAGGAAGTTGTATGAAGTAATAATAAGTTTTAAAAGCATAAAATAACACATGCATTTTTTTCTCTAGCTTTTGGCATGTCGTTGTGGGCCTGTGACAATGTGACACGAACGCCCTGCCCTCCTGATATGGAGCAACATGCAATCAGGAATGTGTCTACATGAATGTGAATGACAGGAGCACAAAATAATAACCAAAAAACGCGTTATTTTTTCTTTCCAGTGAAAGTGGAATCCATATTTTCATTCATTCAAAAAATATAATGAATACGTGTGCTAATAATAAGAGTAGTATGCTGATGCATTGTGTTCCTGTGTGGTTGTTGTTGCATTCCTTTCAGTGGCAACAACTCCAACTTTTTTTGCGTGTTTTCAAGATGCACCAAACAAAATTTTTATTTTCATACAAAATGACTTTGGAAATGTCGTGGAAAATCCTTTAGATCAAAGTCCTCATAAATATATAAATATATTTTGCAGTTTTGGAAAAAAATGTTTCATCAGACTCGTTAGTCAGACTGCTGCTGAATGGCATTGAAATTGAAACAAAGGAGGAGGTTTGAATCATCGGTCATGGTTGACAGAGCAAAAAATATGTGATGTGTATCACGAATGAAATGCATTCGCGACGGGTCTCATCATCAGTTTAATATGTACATCATTTAGTGAAAAGAGAAGGAGAAAAAATTGTCAGTGAAGCGAACACGTCATCGACCGGATGTTTTGATCATGCCCTTCATTTACTCCTTTCATCACACTCAATAGAGCGAGAGTGCCAACTCAAAAATTCTAGAAACTGGATGAAACCAGCCTTCCAATCCAAGCGTAGTAGCTAGCGCATTTGCAAAAAAAGAACATATTTCTCTACACAGCGCAAAATGAAAATCTTAAACAATTTTTAGCAAAAATTTTCTTCTTCGGATGCGGCAATCCCATCCGAATTTGAAAAAAAGTATTTTAAAAATTGACTAAACTCCTGATTTTTCTCCTGATCTGTCAAAACCCTCTGACAGCCCTCTAAAACTCGCGAGGTCTGGTCTACCGTGTTGATTAGCATTCGCACTGATTTTAATAACACGTCTCGGTCTCGGTCCGCATTTGCATAAGAATATTAAATCCACTCTGCTTATGACAGTTCCCCTTTAATTTCCCTACAATGCAGATTATTTGCATTATATAATTCCGTATTATGGGTATATCGCGTGACTCTCTCCGAGACAGAAAAAAATAATACATTCCACTTCTCTCTCGCTTCTCTCTCTCTCTCCGACTTCCTTCACATTTACATTATTATATTTTTTTTATTCGAAAGGAGATTTTCATGAAAATCTATTCACGCTGTTGCTGATGAATTGACTGCATGCAAAATCGATTTTGTTTCAATGCTGGAATCCAATAATGGAAATGCATGTTTTGTCGCAGTGAATATACGCGGTGTGTGTGTATATATTATACGCGCAGAGCTGGGTAGAATATTATTCTCGTTTTACTACTACTTCCCCTTGGAAAATCCATGCTTCCAATCCCTCTGGACACGTGCTTCCTCTATTTACAAGGGGAAGTTGAAGAGTAGAATTTTCCTGTCGGGGAAGAAGGGTAGAAAATACTTTTTTTTTCTCGTGGTGGTGATGGTATATGGTGGTGGTATAGCACTGTCTCTCCGTATTACTCTCTCTGTGTGGTAAGGCTGCAGTGGTGGTGGTGGTGGTGCAAGTTTGTATTTAGTTGTAACATCCTCCAACCAACCCATAGTACAATATTAATAGTATCAGCGAGGAACAGTGCGTTTTTACGGTGGTGGTGTTGCTGTATACGCTAATGCATGCACATTGTACTCGAGAGCACTATATGAGAATTACCTTTATGCCATCATCATCATCATGCAGAGCAGAGAATAAGTGAGCATCTTGGATAAATCGAATAGAGCAGAGTTGACATGTGACAACCTGAATTGAGCAGATTTCATTTCGTAAAAAGTGGAATTGGTTAGGATCCAGGCGGGTTATATTACCACACACCTTTTTATTCTCTCTCCAGCCAAAGCCACCACCGACCGCCACCTTCGTTCCAACCTTTATATCCAGTCCACACACACATAGGTACATTTCTTTTCCCAGAAAATCCCCTTACGCTGCATATTATATTATTTAATCAAGGACGAGATTAAAACTTGATTTATTATACACCAAAACCGTGACACATTTATCGGGATTAATTTTCGAGAGAAAAAAAAAGTTGGATGGAAGAGTTTTTGAAAGCGTATTTACGGATTGTTGGGGAAAACGGATCCAAGAACAAGTCACTCAAAATATACACAAGTCGCACAACTTGAAACAAAATTATTATGTTTTCGTCGGCAGAGAATCGAATCGTTTATTCGAAATTTCCTTTTGAGTATTTTCCCCCCAAAAAAAATGTTGACTGAGTCCGTCAGCCGTGTCGTTTAAGGCGCCTCATAAAAAATGCATTGTATCGTTTGAAGTCACAAAATAAACGGAGGAGAGAAAGGAGAAGTGCATATGTGGGTATGTGAGTATGCCTAAAACCCTTTTATTTCCCCAAACTGCCTATATATGTTTACACAAGAGCTCTTTGCAAATATTCCCCGAAAAAAAATACTCTCGGATCGGTACCGTAAACCAAGTAAACCACGCGTGCTTTTGCTGATAAAGTGAATTCAAATATGATTCAGAACTCTGACAATTGGATTCTCAATTGAATTGGAAAGAAGGGTAAATCTCCATTTCCCCGTGAACCTTTTTTTCTCTCCCCATTTCCACCACCACCACCATCAACCTGGGCGACTGAATGGGATCCAGGCATTATTGAGTAATCCAAGTGGAAGAAAATGTGGAAGGTACATATAAAGAAGGGAAAATCTACAATGTTGTTCCATATATGTTAAAAAAGCTTAAAAATTCTGCAGAGCAGCTAGCTATATATTCCACGAGAGAGAAAATACACGAACATGCGTAATTTTTTTCAAACAACCCTTTATTCCCCTTTCTCGGAAAGAAGCCCCGTTTCGTCTTTGTAGACAATAATAATGGCTCACCTCTCTCTCTCTCTCCTTTCACGTCAGCAAAATCCGTATTGTAAACTGTATTTTGGATTTGCATACGCTATTATTATCACCATCAATAGAGGGTCGCAGCAGCGTTTCACACAAAAAATTTCACGTTTTCCCTAAATCATTTTCTGGGAAGAGCCCTCCGCAATCTGGGCATGATTCTCGTGGTTTATTTTGCAATTTTTGCAATACTTCTCCCGTCAAATGACCCATTAAATGCAAACAGTCTGAATTTAAAAATTCTCATAGTGGTGCATGCATACGCGATAATATAATACGTACCCAGAAACCAATTTGATGGTTCGACTCGATACCCTCCTGAAATATATGCGCATTGCCCAATCTCGTCTCAAGTGACAAGCGAACAATACCAAATGGGGATAATAATAAATGGGAATTCAGAAAAGGAGAAAAAAATGAAATCAGCATATATTTTCCGTCTGATAAGCATTTTTTTCCCTCTGGGATTTTTATCACACCGGTTTACACACACAATTCTTCGAGCATTCAAGATTTTGTCAGTGAAGTCAAGGTCCACACACGCGGCGTGTGTGCATTTGGAATGGGAGCTGTATGTAGTAGTGTTGCTACCGAGAAGGAGTCGAAGGATAACCGGGAAATTATTGTGTATCCCTTTCCTATCCCACGACGAATTTTTTTTCTCTCCAGTTTTATTAACTTATCTGGAAATTTTTTACGAGAGGTAATCGGTCCATAATAATCTCTCACTTTTCCTGTTTTCACAAAAATTGAATAACTGGGTTGAGCAGGAAGGAAGGAGGAGGATGACTGTATGAATAGGCCCCCGCGCGTCAGGAGAACGAACGGAGCAGAGCAAGGCGGAGGAAGAAGAACAGAAAGTGTTTAAAAATTCAATTTAACTCAAATCCAATATAATCTCAGGAGTAATCTTGTAAAACCTCGTTTAAGGACGACGACATCATGGTGGGATATTGACAGTGAAGAAGTACACGCTATTCTACTATAATATATGTCGCACACACACACACACACACACGTACGCCGGTTACGTCCGTACCCAACCTACACGCTCAAAATTTTTCGCAGGTAGTAGACGCTCAATCTTTTACACAAACTCGTCGTCGTACTCGTGTATATCCTGAGGGAAAGAGAAGTGTTGTGGGGTACTACTACCTGTTTAAAATATACAAGGAGAATACGTAAGTATTCCGTTTTTATTTTCACTTTGTGGTGCTCCTTAAACTCCAAGAAAAATTGTGAGAGCAACTCATTGTTGTAAAAATGAAGTCCCGAATATTGAAGGAGCAGGAGAAGAAGAAGTAGAGTGGAAAAGCCATTTGAAAAGTGGCAGGACATGCAATTCCAACTGTAATGTGGCATAATAATGGGAGACGATTTTCTATATCGCCCATTCATATTTCATCGAGAGAAGAAAAAAAATGGAATGTGATTTAGGTAGAAATAGAAAAAGGAAACAAGATTCTATTTGCTTTGCATGCACCATGTTTGCTTCCTACTACTACACTACTACTACATATCCAGCTCACAATTTTTGATGAGTGAAAAAATGTGTGTGAATTACATTTACATTGAATGAAAAAAAATTTTTTTAAACAAAATATATATATATTCAAGTTGGGAGTTGATGGGGGTCGGGTGAGAGAGAGAGGGCTGCTAGTTTTTGATAAAGTTATTGAATATCAACTTGCTTGCGCTCTTTTTATACCCACCACTTTCCGACCGTATTATACAAAACTTATTCTTGGGGGATGTATGGACGCGCATTTTCCCCATTTTCTCGTCTTTTTTATATATCCTCATGATGATGATGATGGACTGACTCCCTATTCATCTTATTTGCGAGGATGTATAAAAACGACATTTTCCCAATAAACAAGAAAAAATACTCTTGGAGAAGCAGCAGCGTGGATGTGCACAACATGGTTGCTCCACTGTACATATATACATTCCATGCCATTTTCTCCATGCAGAATGATTGCTGGACAACATGTAACGATAAAAAAAGTGGTGGTATGGTGGTGGTAACATGACTGGAGCCGAGATTCCTGTCGTGTGTATAGCGTAGTAGTATGTACACACACTCTGCGCGGAATGCCTTCCTCCTCCTCTCTGATGTTATTGTAGGCTAATGTGCTTTTTATTTATTTTTCTAAAGTTCCTATCAACCATTTCCTCCTGCAGTATATTCCCTATCGTGCATATATCTTACTTCCGACTCCCATATATTTTAATTGTGAATAATGTGTGTAATAATAAGCCCTTTCAGATATCGCTGCGAAGCTCTCGTTTTTTTTATGCTCCGCATGGAGCCACTCTGACTATTTTTCTGAATACAATCTTTGTATTAGCAAAAAAAACGGAGCACGGAGCCATTAAACGAAGTAGTAGTAGTTGCATAAAAGGACGCACAGCAGTTGCCTTTTTTCATTGGAGCGCATTAATATGCAAGATAAACGGTAGATATGGGATAAAATAACGGCCAATTTTTGTAATAATAGTCGTGGGCTTTACTGCTTCACAGAATAAATATCCGGAATATTATAATGAGACTGCTGGGCCCTGCGTATTATATTTGCTCCCAGAGTCCGTAATGAACTTGTCGTGATTATTTAACTGGAATTCAAAACGTATTTTATAATCTGCAATAACGACGTGTATCCTCTCTATATGGGACCACCAAAATGGTTGGTTGGGTTTCATTTAGGTGGGTATATATTACATTTTCCAAAAATGAGCAGAGTAGTGTATGTATATCTCTGCGGAGGAGCATGTTTTTCGGGTAGAGAACGTAAATTAGTGTAAGAGGAGAAACTGGAAAAGGAAAATCAAGGAGTAAGAGGACCCGTTTTTTTCTTCTCTCTCTCTCTCTCTCCTTCTTCTTCTTCTTGGAAATGAGAAACAATATTAGGGAAAACGAGAAAATGAAAGGGAAGTCAGGTTGGGAAAGCTTTAGTTAAATCCCCCGTGTTCCATCCCGTCTATCCCATGAGGCTTTAGACGGTCACAACAGCAGCAGCACAGCTAGCACTCTCCCCCCAGAGTCCACATTGCGCATGGAGGACTAAGCAAGTGAATTAATTTTAATTAGATTATTTTGAAAATTCAATTTACTTTCTATTTGGTGGCCCAGTCTCTCTCTCTCCCTCTCTGATTGTCTTGTCATTTACAAGATAAAAGTTATATAATGCTTATTCATTACTTATGCCGATGGGATGCCAGTCGCAGGACAAAAATTAAAGCTTGCGTGACGTGACATGAATTATATACACCAACTTAATGCGCACACACACTAACTACATGTTCCTCTCTCACCCACACATCACTTTTTCTTTCTAGTCCAGCTTCAACCATACTACTTCCAAATATGCTCCCCAACTTTTATATACGTATTATGACAAACTGGATACATATTATTATGTACTACGTATAGATTTTGAAATCACATCTAAATCAAGAAGACACATTAGCCAAGAGCTAATTTCGTCTTGATAACGATGAAATCATAAAGTCTTGGCCAATATTTACATAAATAATAATAATATAATTTTTAGTGAACACACACAAGTTCTCTATCAACGAGAGACATGCAGACGGTTTGGTTCACACTTGACATTCTCGTATCAGCGTTGACCTCCTCTCGTCGAGGAAGAGATAAACCAAAATTTGTTTCTTCTTCTTCTTCTCTCCGTATGAAAACAGAGTAAAAAAACACGTCACCCACGAGAGCAGAGAATATACGGGAGAGCATCAACATTTTTGTTATTTTTTTGATTACAGACGATATAATCAGTCTGATCTTCAATTCAAGTGTGTATAATGTATAAGCGTCAAGGGATATGAAATATATACGGAGGAGGAGCAGCCCACAACACAACCTACCTGAAATGGAAAACAATTTTTGGGCCAAGTCTACCAGAAAACGTTTTAGGATGGATTCTCTCCTTTTTTTTGAGACCCGAGATTTTTTTTTCTCTTCTCCAACTTTTCTGTTTCACAACAAGAAAATTGATTTTTTTTCCTCTTCCGTTTTTTCTAACAAGAAGGGGAAAAGCGCATAAGGTTGATTATCTTGAGAGGAAAAAAAATACTGTGTATATAACGGGATGTGTGGTTATATATAAAACGTGGAGGTAGTATAGTAGTGTAATAATCTTCTTGTATAAAGATTGTCTTTTGGGAGGATAGAGAAAGGAACATGAAACTGTCGTCAAGCTAGTTCTCCGTTCCTCTCACATTTCCCTTGGGTATACCAAGAATTATATTGAATTTCAACATTTTTTTTTCTTTCCTTCTTCTTCTACAAGCTCAGCTGTATTCCTCATTTTAATTTTTCTTATCCTATTCATACGGGATTGGCGGAGGAAATGAAAAATCTGAATCCTAAAAAAAATATATGCGGGGAAATGTTGTAGAGTGTGGCTTGTGTGCACCTTTTTTCCTCAATTGTGATGTAACTCTGTCTGAAGACACACAGTTCTTATTCAAGGGATATATACAACAGGGCAGGGTTTTTATATGCCAAATAGAAGAAGAAGCCCTTGGTTCCATGTTCCAATTTCCATCGCGTAAAAAATTCTATAAACCGAGAGAGCCCATAAAATAGGTGAGACTTGCCACACTGGAATTGGTACATGGTTTGAAAAACAAGGAGGAAGACAAAAAAAAGGATAATATTGCACACAAGTAGTGGTCACATGTAACGTGTGGCTTCGTTATTTTTTCTTTTCAGCTTGTCACCAACATACATGTATATATTACACTTGCCGAGGAAAATGAACTTTTGCGTAAGGGAAAGAAAAATAGAGAAGAATAAGAGTATATAGCCCATACATTATCCACCGCAACTGTGCTACGATAACACCCTGACAGTTTTTGCTCTCCTTCTTCAGATTTAATGCATGCGTTATAGGAAAGACGGTGTGTGTGTGGCGAGGTGGAGAGGAGGAGATCCCAAGTTTGCATATAGTCTCCCGCTTAGCGTGTGTTGTGTATACACTCTTGGAAGAAAGTCTCGAGTGTTTTGGAAAAAGTTTCTCAAAACAATTTGAAAACTTTCATCAACATAATAAATAAGACTCAATCTAAATACTATCTGTTTTCCCTGGCAAGTAAAAACAAACAGTCCGCGAGGGAACACGGCTAAACACTATACTCCCTTCATAATACTCTGCCTCCAAGAGAATTCCCTGTTTTGAAAAATTGTATATGTACACGGCCGTAACAAATATTTAGAAATATAACCTGGTGATTATATATAGTAGATTTGGTAACTTCAGGATTTCGAAATAGAAATACACACAATTAGTAGTAGTAGTAGTAGCGTATCCATAAATGCAAACCTATGTTGTATAATTATTATTATTTATAAGAAAGTAAATTTTCCCATCTTCCCCCACCTCTTCCGTATAAAACCTCTCAACTCTTTGACGTTTTCGTTTTCGAAAAATTGTGCATACGCAGACGGCCGTTACAAATATTTGAAAATATAATGTGGTGATTGTATAATAGTAGGTCGTTGTGCATGATAGAGTGTTGGTGTATTCGTTATATAAATGCTTTCTGGGAAAGGCATACCCGAATCTCTGACCCACGTCGTCCGTACCCCACTCCATTTGATATGCCTGTTTTGTGTGGAGAGGCTTTTCAAAATCCGCAAAACTTGAGTCTTCCTTCCCTCAGACCATTCTTTGTTGGGCGACTTAGTTAGTGGAATGGAATGACTTGGCGATTAAATCCGTCATTTAATATGAAATTAATCTTTCAGCACTAATTCCATTGGGGAATGAAGCTCTCTATCTCGCTGTGGGATTGGGCTGTGTGTGGGGGAAAGTGGAGAGAGGTTTGAAAATCAGGAGGATTTATGCTCAATAGAACACATGGTTTCGCAGACCGGATTAGTTTTCAAGGCCTCCAATAAATCTATTCGAATTACGCTCACTAAATCCATCACAAATATTTTCTTATCAATTTATTCACAAAAAACCGAGAGAAGAAGAAGAAAGTTAGTTTTTCTCCAGAAAACGTCTACATCCTCTCTACCCCCTTCCATTCAGAAGAAAACATTTTTTTTTACTTCTTTCAAGCTTGACCGGCTCAAATGGAATTCCAAACACATTCATACTCCTCCACAGGAGGACGAGGACGAGAGACGGAGAGAAAAAAAAATCCACAAATAATGTAGGTGGGCATGTGTGTGTATATATATATAAATTTTTTTCACGGGAGAAAATGCATTTCGCTTGGGTTATCTGAAAATGTAATTTTTCCTAGCCATTTCAAACGAAAAAAATGTAAAAAAGATACATGTATACAGCTCAATTCAAACAGGCAATTTAAGCTTTTTCCGTTTCCCGTGATTTAACATTTTAGCATGGCTTTCCCATTTCCCGTTGCCAGTTATTTAGGAACGTGTGGGGAGCCCTAGCCTCTTTTTTTCTCGAGAACGTCAGACTATTTCTATTTTTTTTGGAGGATAGCGTATAACGTCGGAGGAGAAAGGTTCACGTCCAAATGGAAGAAGAAGAGGAGGAGAAAAAAAAACTCGACATTATAATGCACATGCATATAAAGCCACATAAAGAGATTGTGTGTATTGACCAGCCTGTATACGTATATGTGTTGTGCGGTGCGGGGAGGTTTTCTACAGCTTTCTCTTCTCTATATACGTATATACCTATACTCCAAGTTTTTCGGATTTAATGGTCCTTATACCCTATGGAGCCCACATTTACCCAAAATTTATATACGTGCTATTACAAAGCGCACTTGATTTAGGTGGACTTGTGAAATTGGAAAGTTGGAGCCGTTAAAACCTTGAAGCTCTCTCTCTCACACACTCACGGATCCGTCCGCGTATATATACATGTTACTCTATAACAAGACGACGATGATGATGGTGGTGGTGGTGGTTTAGAGAGAAAACCCTTATATAATTTCCCCCCTTCAGGGGCATATATATAAAACGTGTAGCTGGCGGAGTAGTAGTAGTAGGTACGTGTATAATATATATTACCCACCCGCTGCTCGTCAGCATTCCTTCTTTGCCCCTGGATCTCCCCCGTCGAAAAGGATTTTCTTGTGCAAAAATCGATCCTTCACCACCACCACCAACCAACCAACCAACACCACGAGCAAACCAAAGCTAAAAGGAACAAAAGGACGACAGGAGAGAAGAAGACGAAGAAGAGGAGAAAAAAAAATTCGAGAGAGAGAGAGGAAGAGAAAGGGTGAGTGAGTTTCAACATGCATTCTCATTTATCCCGAGAAAGCTAAAGCCCTGCTTCTTTTTCCAGCCAGACGATGAATGGATGAAAATGCCCATGCATAAGGCATATATAAATTTATCAACAGACAACCAGTTTCAACTTTCACTTTGCACTGGAGAGACTGTATTATACGGGGTTGAGGATGGAGGAGGAGGAGGAGGATGAAAAAAAAGTATTTTCAAGTCTTGCAACTTTATTTTCTCTCTCAGAAAATATGATTAGTTCACAATGGAATGAGCCGTGCATCCCACACTGCACCAAGTTCACATCTGTCTTCAGAAACTTATCTTTGCTGTGCAGGGCATATGCTCTACTACTACTGGGCTATACTTATATATCCAGTGGAAAAAACGCATCTTATTCACGGGCTATATAACCCGTAATTCACTAAAAGTGCCGAACAACAGGGGAAAAATCGACCGGTGGTTGGAAAACTCGCTCTCTCATGAGAAATGACACACCACAGACGCACCCAGCATGTGCGCATTTTTTCTTCATGATGACTATACATGTTTTATATTTTTTATTCTGAAAATTCCTCCAATTTCCTTCCTGGCTCAACATAAAAATCGGTAAGTGTTTTCACGGGGGTTCGGATCGGGGGAGCTGTCTAGTCACTTTTTGTTTCTTCTTCTGGTCATGACGGGATGAAAACATTTCATTATTATATGAGCGAAATATTTTAGTAGAGACAAAAATGTGTGATGCATATAAAAAAGCCGAGTCGTGGATATGGAATATTATGTGGGTCTCATCATTCAGAGAGATCCTTTTTCTGCCACCACACCACCCGCTCTCTCGATCATGTTTCCAGTGTGAGCTAGCTCGCGCGTCTATCTACTCTCCGTGGTTTTCTTTTACTGGCAAGACGGTGGTGGTTGTGCTGGAAAAGCGAGCTTGTTGAAAGTAACTGCGTGTGTGTGTGTGTCTGTGTTTTTGTTTCTTGAAGGCAACTACTACATTTTCCATCCATCTCTCCTTTCACCCAAAACGTGAGAAGGAGTGCGCGCTCATTGACCTTCACATACTGTGTAATCGTCAGGAGTGCACATTCAGCTAAAAACATTTTTATTGCGAGAACACACACACACACACATTTTCGTTTCACACGCAATGTTGTATGCTCGGCGAGTTATTACTTGTGCACGTTCACTTACTCAATGTCTGGCGTGCATGATGTGTACATTCATTACAACTAGAGAGAGAGAGAGAACAAAAAAATATAAAAGAATCCTGGTTATTTACACCCAAGCAAAAAAAAACTTTCTAACCTCTTTACCATATCACTCGGACTCGAACTCACTCACAGTTGTAATGAATGACTTTAGGCCAGGGGCATGCCAATGCGTTAATTTACACAAGTAATAACGTATGGAATGTAATTAAAAAAGTAAATAATCAATGTGCCTATCTTTGGCTGGCTCGAGAGAAGTGGTCAATATTATTTGGGATTAGGACGGATATATAGAATATATATGCGTTGCTAAATAAAAATGTGTCTCTGGCCGTGACAACTTAATTCCACCTGAATACCAACAACAACACACTTCGTCCTACTTCACCTGCTGAAAAGTTGGGCTCTAAAAAAATGCATACCCTCGCTCTGCTAGGTTTTCAAGAGAGAGAGAGAGGTACATTGAAATTTCTGAATGGAACTGGTTAACAGGATATTGTGATTGCGAAAAAAAACTAATCGTTGAGAGAGCAAGCAGCAGCAGTAGCAGCATAGCATATATAAAATATACTCGCGCTGTGTGTGTACTTTGTCCACTTGAACCTTTCCAAGTCAAAGTTGGCTGTTTGTAAATGGAAATGAGCTAGAGCCTCTAATTATTTAACACAAAAAAGTATTTAAAGTGAGAGAGATGGAGTATTTGCCAAACGAGAGAGAGAGAGACAGAAAAAAAAAGTTTTGTTGAATATTTCATAAATTCACACATGCAGGCAGTTTGTGCATGTACAGTTTCAACATGGAATTTGGCGTTCATTTTGAGGAGAGAAGAAGAGAAGCGTAAAAAAAGGAGTCGATTTTGATGCTGATCTTGACTGACGAAAGAAGATGACGATGATAATGGAGGACTTTCTAATGGACTCTGATGATGAGAGTCAATTGAATTTTGGGAAGAGAGAGAACTCTCTCTCTCTCTCCTTCCATCATATTATTGACCGTCGCACTCCCTTTTGTCTCCTCCTTTCCGGTTGATGAAAGACCCATCTCAATTAATTCCATTATCATCATCTTCTCGGGGAAAAGTAAAAAAAAAAACGGGAAAAAGGCGACATGGGACGCGGACGGGTGGGGTATTCTGAGAGACCCAAAACTCTCCCGATTCTTCTCTCATGAATTACTATTCCCCTCCCATTTTGCACTACTTTTTAGGAGCAGAAATAAACGTTGACGAGATTGATTTCAGAGACGGTTTTAGTATATATACGTGGGAAATCACGTCATTCAAACTATGTACATTCGAGAGAGAGAGATATTATATAACGGTGGTGTATATTATGCGGATAGTACGACGACGACAGCTCTCAAAGAACAACAGAGCCAGAGAGAGTTTTCGTTCGTGTGATGATGAGAGGAGCACGGGAGTTGAGTGCATTCAGGAATGGACCCACTCTCATCGAGTCTTTTCGCCGCACAAAAGGAAATTGTGAAAGAGGTATTATACAAATACACTTTTAATGGAAAACAGGCAGAATCTTCATTAACGGCAATTGTGGAGGGAGAGTGTAGAGAACGGAGGAGTCACTTTGGGTGTGCTAGCTTTTTCTACATATATATGTATACACTATACACAAAAGCCGCTTCTCCCATGATGTTACATTATTTTTTGGTGAATAATTATGACGGGACTTTACAAGTCAATCCGTGTTGCCGAAAGCGAGTTATTAGAACTCTCTCCATTTATCCATCCATTTAGTTTCCATCATCATCGTCATCATCAGCGCGGAAACCCGGACAGAATTAGAGGAGAGCTGTGCAAAGCAAAGCACACACGGCCTTTTCTCCCACATTAAGGTAGGCAGGGAGTGAAGACCTGAACGAGATGAGAGTTTTTTTTTCTCCCCATATATTTCTCTACTCATTTTGAAGCTCTTCATCAGCGGGGAAAATGGTATGACATGAAGTGGTGGTGGTCCAATGCAGTAGTGGTGGTGGTATCCCTTCAAAAGAGAGTGAGAGTAAACTCGACCCACCAAAGTGCACTTTCCCTTGTCCATTTAATTTTACCTCCTTGTCTTCTCAATCAGTCTGCTCCTCTCTCAATCACATATACACTCAAATGCTGACAGACCTTGAAAATTCAAACCCAGTTAGTTTCAAACCAAATGAACAATGCTCGAAAACAAATGTGTTCCGTATTTGTACATGTCCGTGTGTGTGTGCACGTGAAAAAATGACAGACCAACTTGGAGTAAGAGCTAAAAAAAATTGCATAGAGGAAATGTGGAATTTATGTGGACTTGTTGGATGATATGTGTGGGTGAAAATGAGTATTTTCCTCCAATATTGGCATCTTTTTTTATTTAATTTTCCAAGAAAACCCGACTGAGCAATTACAGCCGTCTTCTCATTACAGCCGTCGTTTCTGTCTCAAGGGCCAGAGGGAGATGATTTTTTTTATAATGAAAACAATTACTATTCAGTTTTTGAGAGAAGACATTGCCCTCATTTCCCGATACAAAATTCGTCCCCACACATCCTCCTCTCCTCTCCATCTCCACCACCATGACACTTTCGCCTCCGCCGTAAACGAAAAACTTTTTTTTTCTCCTCTGTCTTCAGTCAAGTTTTAGTGGGGAGCACGTTTCGAAGACGTTCTGTGCAAACCAATGAGATTTTCATTACGGGAAATGTATATATACTACACGTCTCTTGTACTCGAGGAACACATACCTCCACACACTGCACACACACCCTCGCTCGCCTCGTTGTACCTCTCTGTGTTGGCGAGAGAGTGGAGTCTAAATGAGTATCCAGCTTGCATTAATTACTGGCTCAAAAAGTTAAAATTCTGAGCGAGAACCGTTGCTTTTATTACTATTCTTTGACGTGGGTCGTCCATTTCCTACGGTATATTATGAATGTGGCGTGATCGAGAGCTCTTCCCAACAAAATATCTGTAAGCTGAAAAAAAACTAACTTTACTTTTTTTTTACGTATGCACCAGCACCAAAGTTTTGTGACAAGACGAGAAGAGAAGAAAAAAAATCTGTTATATAGTTAGCTATTGGGATACTTTTAATAATCTATAGGAGAGCAAACTACTGCTTGCTTTGCCACTAGTGGCAAGTGGCAATTTTATTCAACATAAATAATTTATAATTTGAGATTCCTGAGGGTGCCAACCGTACATGTGTAATAGTTTCTTGCTCCTCCTGCTCTCAACTGTCTACACACGGAGAGAGAAAAAAAGTTTGTTTTTTTTCTCTTTTTTTACATTCTTATTATACACCATCCATCTTACTGTGTGTGCAAAAGAAGAAAAAACAACTAGAGCACAGTTAAAGTTTTTTTTTTCTGGTACAAGAGAAGGAAGGAAGGGAAAAGGAGTAGTTTGTATAGTTTTCTTTTTCTTTTTTTTTAGTGTGTTCAGCTTGTAAATACTCCGTTATGTACGTTTCGAGAGTGTTTGAGAAATGAGGACGGATTCGCCAGGGAATACTTTTAATAGGCTAAAGTAAACCTACACTTTTTCCTCTGTACACCCAAATTCATTTCAAATCCCAAAAAATTAATATCCCTTGTGAATTCTCCTTTTCTTTATGTTCCTCCTGCTGGAAGGGAGGATAAAACCTTGTTGGAATGAAACATTTATATATAGCATGAGTACGAAGCCAATTCCAAAATGACATTCACCGTGCCAATCATACCGATTCCAAGATATGAGTTGATTTACACTACACAAACGTTAGGCTTATGTGTACTATTATTCCTTGCAAAATGTGTTATGTTTGCTAATTGCAGATGCACAAAAATTATGTTTTATTATTGGAGTTAGGTATAATGGAAGCCACATTCCTGCAAAAATATAATTTTTGAAAGCATGCGGTGTTCCAAGAGGAGCATGCTGATGATGATGATGAGCGAAACACACAAGCACAACCCGACGACCCCTCTCTCTCTCTCGAATTGCGCAAAAACAGCCAATTTTTCACAATGAAAAAAGCCATTAATTGCGGAGCGCCCAAAAAAGCAATTCATTTTCCACTGGAAAAGTAAGCAGGAGTCTCTTAGCAGGAGCAAGTGGACACGTATAAATTACTGATTAGTAATTAGCTGTCATTTGCATAGATTCCGTGTATTACGGTCGCGTATCCTCTTGTAATTCCGTAGGGGGCAATGCACGAAATATATGGTCCATGTCAATGTTTTATAAAGCATGGAAGAAGAGACGCTCTCTGGGTAATTTTTTTTTCTCTCTCTGCTGGCTAAACACATATATATATGCCGCACAAGTTGCAGCAGCAGTTGTGTTATCATCATCATCATCATCATCATATAATATATATATACCAGTTTTGACTTGAATTTCGCTCACATTAAGCGCGGAGAGGAATAGATATATAACACAACGAGGAATAAAAAAAATATTGTACGTACGCCATATACGAAATGAGCGGAGACGGTTCGAGCGATTTAAATTGGCACTCCTTGTCAACATAATTAATGACTTCCTCTGGCAGGCTTCCCCCCAGTGCACCATCCTCAAATATATGAGCACAGGACCAAGGTATGTACATATAATAATAATAATAATAATTCTATGCAAAACAACATGTGCATCTAGCAATACATCACTTCAAGTGGATTTTCCCTGATCATCATCATCCCAGCTCTCTTCTCCTAACTACTCCCCTCCAAAATATATATATATTTGATGTGTTCCATGAAGAAAATTTTCCAAAACAGAAAACGTCTCGGAATATATATATGCTGAAACAAGTCCCGAACCAAAAAAGAAAAAAAAACACACCAAACTCGTATAGTTTATGAAACAGCAGATGCACGTTATATATGCCTTTGGAATCAACAACCTTTTTTGAATTTATTATGACATTGAGGCTTTCGAACACGTTAAGCTAGAGAGAGAGAGTTGATAGCCTGTTCCTACTCCCCAACGGGATTTTCTCATCCATCAATACTTTTTGTTTGTAATTGGAAAATTACGGTAATTCGCAGAGGATGAATGAAGTTTTGTATTTTGCTGCTGCGTGCACACATTTTCTCCGACCCCATCTCCAACTATACTTGAAATTGTGTGTATTTAAGCGAAACATAATTTTGATTAACACACCCGCAACTGGCTCCAGGGCTTGTACACGTGTGGCGTACATGAGAAAATTTTAACTTTTCACTCCAACCAAGCCATGATGATGATGATGATGATGAGACAGGGGTACGGGCGTGAAGAGTACATGAAACATGACAGCTTCCCATATTTTGAAGGTGATATGCATACATACTCATACACTCCTCGTCATCTCAGCAAGAAAAACTTTACCGAACAGTTTGACAAGATCGAATACGGTTATTTTTTGGCTAGTATAATATAGTTGGCTAGTGTGTGTACTCCATCCACTCTTAAAAAAGTAAATAACTCATATCGTCGTCCCTCGCCTCGACGGTACGTACGGTCACAGGAGTTCGTTACACAAATAGATGGAAATGGATGCTTAGCCTATCATTTGCATCAAGAGGCAATTAAAATCAATTTGCGAGCAGTTTTTTCCCTCTCTCCATCCATAAAGAACCGTCGCCCAAGGTCAGCTTTCTTCCATTGATTCCATTTGTGCCCTGATGGAGATGCTTTGAAAAAGCAATAAAGCCGTCACTAATTACAAAGGGGCAGAGCAGAAAAAAAAACGACAGAGGAATGGTTTAGCTCTCTCTCTCTAAAAAAACACAGAACAACACACGGGAACACGTACGTGTATATATTGATTGCTTCAAGAGCGTTATTTTTTTTCTTCTTTCTTTCGCGGCACAACAACACACAACATCCACATCCTGCTCTCCCATCCAATATTTCATTCAGATTAGGCAATACCTATATACTATACAATCCAATCTGCTCCTGTACACACACACCGACCGATTAAAATGCCTCTGTTGTACTCACAATCAGTCAGTCAGTCAGAGTGTCGTCGGAAGGGTATAATAATATATATAAAATATTCTTCTACATGCATACCCACACCTTTGGCAGGGCTTATATATAGCCACAGGGATCAATAGGCATTCACATGGACAGAGAGAATAAACATGTAATTTCCTTTAATAGGCTAACTACAGGGTCTAAAATTGGGAGAAATTGCAGAAAATGACGTATAATAACCTGAAGTGATTACGCTCTCTGACGTATTCACCCACCAGCAATTAGTGACCAGCTTTTTTCCAACTTGACTACTAATAAACTCCAGAGAAGAAGAAAAAACAAAAACCTTGTCGGAAACATTTTCGACATGGACTTGCTTGAGTATGTGCAGCAGGAGGAGGAGGTGGCGTGGTGGTGGTAAAATACCTTTTTGTAAATTGCTTTCCTATCTCTCTCTCTCTCTCTCTCGAAAAATGAATCATTTTAACTGTTCGCCAATTAAAGGGTATTAAACCGCCGCCGCGGCAATATATGTATGCAATGGATAATCCCTCGCATTTCGTGACTGGAAATTGATGGGCCCATGCATAAAAGTAAATAAAAAAAATAAGTGCATGGCATTTTGAAAATTGGGGGAAAATAGTTTTTGTAGCTAAACCTCTCCCACATTTTGATTGACCTATGTGCACTACCATAATTCCAATCCGTCCCGAAAAGCTGTTTCCCAGAAATCACAGCCAAGCCAACTCAATCAGCTTCATTTTCCACTCAGGTATGTATTTTTTCTTTCTTTCGAGTTTATCGTAGACGGAGTGACACCATCTGGCAACCAAGCGGCGCGGTGTCCTTGCTGTTCGTTGAATAATTCATTAAAGCGACATGTTTACCCCAACTTTAGGATTTAGTCTCTATAATTTAATTAATAATTATTAAAAATGTTCATGCCCCCCGAGTTTTGGATGCATCCCAAGTTCGTAAACATTTTATTGGTTTTCCAGACTGTAATTACTTTTTCGGAAGGGAAACACATTAATTCCGAGACTCTCTCTTTCTCCACCAGCAGCACTCTTGTTTTTATTATATAGCCAAACTCTGCAAAGGGCGACCGGCGAGGAGCCGAGGAGCCCCCTCCCACTCCATCCGTGTGTCTATTTTATCATCCGACCACCGCTCCAAGCCCATTTCGTCGACTGACTACCTGAAGTACGCATTTTTGTTTTGTAGCCACAAGGCAAACAATTTTAGCTCTGACAAACATCTCTCTCTCCGAGATGGACTTTGTTAAATAAAATTTGCAAAATGAAATGAAAACACGAGACTCAAATTGGATATATATGGGGCTCAACAACAAAAAATGGGTTTAAGCTGCGAAAAAAAGTGAAGTGAGTTGGAGAGGTTGACGTTGAAAGCAGTAAATAGGATTGAAGGACTTGTTCCGTCCAAATTGGTTTCTTATACATACGCGCGGTATTATATATAATATATAATATACCTTATATTTTTTGTTGTTGTTGAAAAAGTGATGGCAGTGGTGCCGCCACACATTCATGCCATGTCGTAATTTACGGCAAGAAAAGAAGGAAAAAAATACACGGGAAACTGGAGACAAAATGTAAAACGTGGAAAAAAGGGTTTGCTGCTTGCTGGTTGGTGCTGGGTCGAACGAAAATGTGAAAGTGAATATGTGGGAGACGGGGAGAAGAGGATATTATGGAAGTCCGCTTGCAGACCAAAACGAGACAAACAAATCGTAAAAAATATACACACATAATATGGATGTATGATTCTGTGTGAGAACAATGGCATCCAGTTAAACCATAATACATATCATATGGAATGTGTGGAGGAGAGTGGAGGGGGGCAGCTGATGAAATTGCTCAATAAAATCTGCAGTTAACTTGTCGAGACTTTCGTCGCAGATGCAGTTTTTACGGCTGACAGAAACACAAATTTCTATATCTCTAAACGTGCATACGTTAAAAAAACACAAGTTGAAATGGTATATTATGGATCTCCACTCCAAAAGAGAAAAAAAAACGTTTATAACAGTTTTTTTTTGCTCGAGCTTCAGCGGCAGTTGTTGTTGTTGCAATAACAATTCCAAACAGAAATAAACCATGCCAAACAATATGAGCACATTTCACATATTTTCTTTTTCTTTCTCTATTCTTTGCAGCTCACTTCATCACAATCAAAGTGTTCATCCATGCATAAAAATATTTTTTGGGAGAAAAATTACCATTTTATTATTTTCATCTTGGGCATGGGGAAAAAGGAGTGGAGGAAAGAGAGAGAGAGAGAAATGTTAAAGGAAGTAATGCGTGGTATCCGCTCATTTAATCATAGGACGGCGGGGGAGTGGAGAGCCTGCTTCCCTTTCCGAATCAAATGGACTTTTGTAGAGTCAAATGAAGAGGAAAACTACACTACTCTCCACCTTCAAAACTGACTACCGGAATTTCAGAGATCATTTTTCCTTTGAAGAGGTCGACAAAAATGTTATTTTGTTTGACAGTAAAAACATTCTTCCAAAAAAAGACAATTGCGGGGTTTGTGTGCCTGGGTGCGCGGGCCAAGACACATAATATATACCGACGTATGATGCACGAGAAACTTGAGCTTGTCAAAATAAAGCGTAAACCGCACGAGGAAAAATAAACGGTGAGCAGCATTTGTATTTATTCGGAAGAAATCAGTACATCTGTCCGACCTGCCGGGTGGCTCTTTTGCACTCCCCTTTCCCCCTTTTCAACATACTTTTCCATCTGAACCTTCTCCTCCTCCAACATTGCTAACAATAAGATTAACACGTAGCGTATCCGCACGCCAATATTCTTTATTGGTGCATACAGCAAAACGTCATCAGCAGAAGATGTAATTGGATTTGCTGAAATCGATGCTGAATAGTACATGCATATGCAAGGAAAAGTGTCAGGATTATATCCATTTAATTATTTCGTCAGGTATTTCCAAATTGAAATAATTACGCTCGGGTACTAGTAGCGGTGCGCCGCGCACGCTATTTTCTGGAGGTACAGATTGAACAACGTATGTAATATTCGTACGTCACTTGTATGCGTATATTATGGTAGATGAACAGTCAGGGTAGCAAAAGCCTCAATCTTTGAACGAACACAGAGATGATCCTTTCGTGAGTTCTTCTGACACGAATCTGGATGGACACAATTCCTTAACTTTTGGGATAACCCTTGTTAGCGAGCGTCGCGTCACCCAACTCAACTGCTCAACACGAAAGAATGCAAAAAAGGCCCTTATATAACCTCCGCGACATTTCAATAGGGTGCTCTCCCTCTAACTAAAAACATTGTTCTTGTCAGTTATAAATTGTTTGGCATTAATTGAAAAACAAGGAAATGAAAAGATGTGTTCTCGGGATTTTTTTTGGCAAGGATATATATCCTCTTGCTTCACCCTCCTCATTAGTAAAAGGACAAGGGTAAAACTAAAGTTTTTTTCTTCCTCCTCTTCTTCTTCTCTGTGTGTGTCGATTCCACGCAACAGTACAATTAATTAAGGGAAGAATTCTCCAGGAATTAGCTATCACAATGATTAAACGAGGGGAGCTCTTAATTATCCAGAGGAAATTAATTCCTTTGATGTATATCGTAACATAATATTATCTTTTCTATCCCCGCATGTCCCTCTTTTGTTTCAACTTGTGTGTGGGTACACGGCTACCAAAAGCCCTCATCCACTATATATATATACACACACATCGATGGACCAAAAACGTCATCATCTTCGTCCATAGTTCACAGAGTGCATATATAGTTTTAGATATCCCAGTAGCTAAAGCCGAGCTAAAATCCCGAGGATTCATGCGCTTCCCTATATAACTCCATTCCACCCAACCATCAAATATACTTATACGGATATAAGTAATATGGATGTTGTGTATATACCTAGTCGTATTAAGATTGTAATCATCCGTACAAGACATGGTTCTATATATATAAGTATGTCTCCTTTGTGGACTGCGATTACGTGTCTTTGTTCTGTAATTACAGAGTCGATCAAATTACTGATCAAGAAGATTGAATAATACATCTTGAGCAAAGTGAGGGATACGTATATAACATATAGAAATGTTTTGTGTGCACTGATGCATTTTCTTCTTCTGTCTCCTTCTAATTTCCATAACATAAATATAAGTTGTCCGAAAAGGAGGAGTGATGTTGTGTAATTTTCTAATTTGGGTAAAATTTAATACGGCCTGTGCCATCCATGCTCCATATATCTCTGTATATATATCTTTAATTTCCCTGGACTCATTAGACTCGGAGCGATAACGTAATCTAAGTAATCATATTGTAAACAAAATGTTGTGTCAGCTGACGTAATTAAAAGTAAAAGAGAGGAATCAGAGTCCAGATGGAATCCAGATTAGACCAGCATAATAGAGCTCCTTCTGAGAAAATATAATATGAAAAAAGTATGCGAGCTGGGTGGTTGGTTGATGGTGAGCTGGTTCCTGGTTGGCTCAAAATGGGTTCAACATCGTCGTCATCATCATGATCAGCCACCCTCTCCCCAATCTCACTCTTTTTAATGGTCGTGGCATTTTTTTATATCAAAATTATTTTTTTTCCCGAGGAAATGAAAGTAAACATTGAGAAATTACGTTCATTCATCAGTAACAAGATGCAGGTGAGTAGTAGTAGTAGTGGTGGGGAGAAGAGGGGAGGAGAAAAAGACGACCAAGAGGGACTCGCAAGTTTTGTGTCTTGACCCCACTGCAGATCCATAAAACAGAGAGAAAGGCAATTTGGAAGAGTCTGAGACAGAAATTACAAGCCATAATATCAAATATTTAGTCTAACGCCACAATAACTGTCAGGAGAGCGGCGATTTCATTGACAATATTATTGTTGCGGGCGTTCGTTGTTCCCCTCTCGTTAGTTTCGTGTGTGTGGATGTGCCTACCTACATGTGTGTGTGTACACGACGGAGGTTACACACAATATGTATATTCCCTCAAAAAAAATGTATGAAGGAGGGTGGGATTCTATATGGTCCTATTTATATATTTACTTGTGTTTCCGACACTCCCTTCCATTTCATGCTGGAAAACTGGTTTCCCTTCCCTTCCCTCCTTTAAAGTTTGTAATCAGTCAGCTCAACTTACTTCTTCTTCTTTTTTTATATCGCTGGCACAACTACAACTACCTGACGCGCACTTTTATCCCGAATAATATTCCTTTTTTTTGAATCGTGAAATTCTGGAGAAAATTGTGTTATACGGGATGGATGGATGGATGTACACGCAAAAGATGAAGTTTTTTTTTCTCTCCCCGCTCCAAATCCAATATATTCCATCCCAAGGACATATATAACGTTAGTTATTTCCTCATAAAACTCATTACTCTCGCAGTGCAAATATCACAAGGGAAATTGGTGTAAGCCCAACAGGCATCAAGTCAGTTGGTGGACCGTGTGGTGGTGGTGGTGGTGGTGGCTGGGTATATATATATATATAAGCACGATATAAACAAGGGCTTTTTATGGTAAACTCTGAATTTATACGGGGAAAAGCTTTGGATACATATATACACACAAGTTTTTAGAGGATGAACAAAATCATTTTGAGGTATTCCCAACAGCAAACAGTGAGCGCTATGCTAGACCACACGAGTCTCAATTTAGAAATAGGAATAGTGTCAAAACGGGTTTGGTGGATAGGAAATTACAGAGAGAATTCTATCCGTGTTGTGTGTGCATTTCTCTCTGGATAGAGTAGAGGACTGAGTGAGACTCGTGTAATATGCCAGAAGGAATATCTTGACTTGGAAATATCATGGGCACACAAAACACAAGGCGACACACACACAACTTTATCCTCACTGGTGTGACCAGGGACTCGACACTAATTCTGAATCAAGGCTCTCATTTCTTCCAGCTCCAGCTGGAGTGAACCTAGTCCCACTGTCAACTTCAATACAACCCGTTTAAAATCTGGCTGGCGAACAACATCACATATACGAGGACATTCCGTTTCCAAAAGCCTGTGTTGTATCCTCCCGAAGTGGCGTCTACCAAAAAGTATTTATGTTTGGGAATAAAAGTCAAAGGAGAATTCGCTCCATTTAAAATATCGCCTAATTATTAGTCAGAGAGGAAAAAAGGAGGAGGAAAAGAGTTTCCCACCACACACACACACACACATTCCATTACACTTTAATGTTCAAATTACCTGGACTTAATTGAAAATTGTGTTTGGTATTCTGACAGGGAAATGCTTGTTCCCAAATTGACAGAAATTGCAGAGGGAGAATAAAAAAGGAGAATATATTTATATACGCCTAGGATGTACATTATTGATCTTGATGCTACCCTCTTGTTTATTATACACAGCCAGCACAATATACATTCTGTTCTTTCTGACTGGATCTGAGTTCATTGAAAAGTCCGTGTGTGATGTGATGGGATTTGATGAGCATATGTAGAGAGTTACACAGGGTACGCGAGAATTATACGAGGAAAGCACACACACCTGTCATCGCATTTCCATCATTATTACCTCATCATCATCAGCAGCAGCAGCATCATCATCATCCTACTCATATCCCTCGAGCGAATACCCGCTCAGAGAGGTGCTCGTGAAATGAGCAAGTGTGAACATGACATGACATATAAATTGAGAGAGACGAACACGATGATGATGATGATGATGGGGAGAGGGGAAAAACAAGAGAACTAGAAGGTGTGTGTTGTGTGTGTTTACCTACAAAAATGTGTATTCCCCCACGGGAGGGTTCAGCCCTAATAATGACTACCCGTCTCTAAAACATATATGTATCGACCGACCCTTTCTCTCCCTTTTTCCTCTCTACCCTTCTCTTGCATGGAAAACGCATTTCCATTGTGAGGATAATTGTGTGGGAATGAGCAGTACACTTGTAAAACACTTCACATGCGACCACCATGCCACCACCACACCAGAATTCACATATTATAGGGGTTCGAACAAAGGGGAAGGAGAAAAAAAAGATTTGACCCTAGTTTGTATCTTCTACTCCATATGTGGGACGAGAAACCACAGAAAAAATATATATTTATATTTATGTTTACGGATTATGTTCACACATTGGGAGAGCATTGCCGGGGAGGGCAAGAGGACAAGTGGGGAACAAGCGGAGGGAGCACATGTTTTGACTTTCACTTGTCACTTGCTCATTTATATAAGACCTCCTCTTGGAGAGAGAGAAAAAATATATTCTGGCAGGTTTTTATTACACCCTCGATCAACTTTTCAAGCGAGATGATCAGTTTGGAGGAGGGAGAACCATGGGATATTTGAAGGGTAGAGTTGTAAAGACTTCTCGTGTGGATTGTTGTAATGTGTTGTATGGGTTTGGGTGGTATATAACAGGTTCCACTTCTTGGAAAAAACGTAAACATGCACGCTCCTATTCGAATTGTTTAATTCGGTATTTCAGGTGACAGATCCCTTACATTTTGCATGATGCGATAGTATATATACTAAATGCAGAAGTTTGCAGTAGGAGTGTTCAGTTTACCATGATTTCTTTATATAACAATTTTTTATTTATGCAAGTGGCAATGGCAATACTACGTAGGCAGGGTTTACTAGTTAGTTGCTAAAAATTACAAATTGCATCCTACAATGATCCAACAATCCTGATCAATTCATAATCAGGTAATGATGCACCTGCACGTCCATATTGAAAATCTTCGGTCACGGAATGTTGTTGAATTCAATAGATTTTGGTAGTGGCAAGTCTGTATTAGAAAAAGTAAGCGCAGTGTAGCCAAACGTTTTGTCAAAAGCCTATTCGGAAATTTCTCACTCCCTGCGAGACTTAAAGAATGCGAGCGCCACGCACGTTCCAATCCCCGTTTTCCATTTCAACAAAGGATTTCCATCCAATGTTGTAAAAAATATGAAAAACTGGTGTATTCTCCAATAACAAGGGAAGGATGCACATTTACACAGTGGCTATATATACTTGTTTCACATCTTGACAAGAAATAACTATTATCCATCCGCTTCCACCAGGGTTATCGGAGGATCGGTACTGCAACATCACTCACCGTATCCCTTTTCATACTCCCCCACGAGTAAAATCTGGACATGACTAAACGGTTCTTTGTTCGTCCTTAAAACAGAGAAGTAGGCGCCTTGAAAGCAACCGTACGAGGTATATGAAATACAATACCGTTTTAACAATGGGCACGTAAATATATATAGAATGCATATTATGTTGTGTACCCCTGGCTCGGCCACGTCCACCAATTCATTCGATGTAACAAGTGCTTTTTATTGTGTCATATAAATCCCATGTGTTTCTCAAATGTGTGCACATGCAAGACCTTCCACAGAATCATTTTTTCATGTGCAGCTAGCTTCCTCCTAGTCGTCATCATAATTCTAGGCCCCCCTCATCATAAATTGCATAATTTTCCGCTCATATCATAAAGCTAAAAAGTACTTACAAATTTAATTGCGTTTCTCGCAAAACAAAAACGTTTTACTCATTTTGCTCGATCATCGATCACAAAAAAGCCATATTTTTTTAGGAGTAACAAGAGATGAGCTTACCTTTTTGAGAGAGTGTGTGTGAGTAAAGTGGATATAAAAAGGGTTGAGAAAGGGATGCGGTTACATCAAGAACTCATAACCTTCCTCTAATTGAAAACCGATATCCTTCTCGTGTCAAATAAAAGAGTATAAAGAATCCTAGTACGTTTCACCTTTCAAGATGGGATCACAGGACAAGAAGAAGGAAAAAAAAACTTTTTTTCTTTCCTATTCCCCGAAAATCCAGCACTCTAACTTGATCTTGAACTGACGAGAGCGTAGTAAGTAAGTAGGAGCACACACCACACCGTTTTCTTGTCAAAAAGCAACAAACGTTTAGGTATGGTGGTGGTGTGAAAGGTAGCCCAGAATCATTTGTATCCTCAAGACTTTTTTTTCTCTCCCTTTTCTTCTTCTTCTTTGTTGTTGTTGTTGATGTTTGTGACTTAAAAAACCGGGCCACGTGCGGTCGTGTGAATGCTCACAAAAAAGACAATGTTATGTTTATGCTTATGGTTATGATTACAATAGTATATATATCTGTGTGAGACGCGCGGGGTAGTACATGTATGTATATCCTCCTCGCTCGCCTCGTTTCACGGATTAAGTATCATATGTTTAGCACCCGTTCCGTACAAAAGTCACTTTTCATAACAATCCTATCAAATGCGTCGGACAAAGGGGGTCCCAGAAAATGGCAAAGAGCCATAACATCCCAATTTAAGTAATGTATTTATATATATATATATCTGGTCGTGTCCATTCCGGGGAAAACCACACTCGCGCGATTTTGAGGGGCGCCCTGTATAGAGAGAGTAGGAGTATAATAATAATTCCAATTTTCGACACAAAACAGGAAAAAGCGATATATATTTTCCGGGGGTATAGGTCCGCTGTATCTGTATGAGTAGGGAGGTAGGTGGTGGTGGTGGCGAGAAGGTTGTGTGATGTAGTATAGTATGGGAATCAGTACCACCAAGGGCTACAACAGTTGTGGTATGGTCGTGTGGGTATATGGGAGAGAAAGGACTAAACTTATTGAGTTGAATTTGATTTGATTATTCCATCACCGGAGCGGAAATTACGTGATATTAAATTAAATTAAACCAGATTAAATTAAATCGTCCAACTTTCATGAAGGAAAAAGGAATCCAGACCTCCGGTATTTAGGAAATCTCTTGCACTATTATTAACGTACCCAAAAGTCCGTGCTCTCAAGTCTCTCTCTGTGTATATAAATGGGAAAGTTGGTTGTGTGTGTATATATATCCTCGGTTCAGCAGCTCACAGCTTCCTTGTTCCACTCAGTTGCTCCGAGAGGAGGAGGAGGTGGATGAAGGATGGATGTATATGTGAAGAGCGCACAAATCCCTTTCAAAATGGGAATTTTGGTGTGCTACTCCTGCTGGACTGTCATAGATGGAATTTTCTCTCTCTCTCTCTATTTCCTCTTTTATATATATATTATTTTCCTTTCCTTTTCTTCCTTCCTTTTCAATCTATTCCTATTGATCAATGAATACCACAAAGATACACCGCAGAGCCAGTAACAGCCTGCCACTCTCAAGCTACCACACCGCTCTATACATATATTTCATGCAGCACAGCAGAACCAGCAACCTCGCGACGACCCTTCTTCTACTACTTCAAAACTGCGTCAAGTGGAATTACAAAGGTAATGTATTTTCAAGGAACAGAGAAAACTTTTACTCTCCACACCACCACTTTTTGCACACAGCCCCCGTCGAAAGAATCCTTGCGGAAAATGAGTTCTCTCCTCTCTCCCTTTTCCATATATATGCAAAAACACCGATAATAATAATTACTCGCCGCGCCAACCCAATTTAGTTTAGCACTTCTTCTAGAGACAGAGAGAAACGGGGAGCCTGGTCTCTTTAACCAATGACCACTCCGGTTTTCACTAAATGATTTTTTTTCTTCTAATTAATCAAGAAAGTACAGAGCATCAGCGATTCTTCTTCTCAGGATTGTGTTTAACGCACACGATGAGTAAAGTGGATGGTTGCTCCAAAACGGAGGAACGTAAGACTAGACGTGTCGGTAGTGTGGGCGAGAATATTGTATGCGATGATGATTGTCACAACACGATAGAGTCCACGCATAGCACAAACATTTTTCGATTGAGGGGCGATACT
>JAANSN010000643.1:0-50709 GCA_036850665.1 Dicranocentrus wangi
CACTATAAGTGCGCAATTTAATAGCGTTACGGACAGACGGACAGACAGACAGACGGCCAGGGGTAAATCATAAGCTCGCATATAGTACGCAGCGAGCTAATAATTAGCAGAATGACAAAACTGTGACTGAGACGAATTCCCTGCATGCATACTGTTTCAGGACTATTTAAGGGTTCTCGATATGACCTTTACACCCACACATCTGGTGGTGCTCATGGCTGATGGATATGTACTCCTCCATCCGAGTTCCATTAGTCAAAAGGGGGTGGGAAGATTGACCAATGTGGAAAAATATCAGCCGGCAGCAATCGTCAAGAGACGCTGGTGTCCAAGAACTTCGACTCCTAAGGTACGTCCGACTTGTGAATATAAATTGAGGTATAATCAGGACTTGCGTATTTTGTATCCTCCCGTAAGGGCCCGTGGTTTATTTATTTCTCTTCCTTTTCCGTAGTTGAGTTCAATGGCGGTACCAATTTTTGGACGTGGAGGTAGCATCATTATATTGCAGATATACCCTACGGAAGGAAGTGGTAAGCAATAGTCCTTACGCAGCAATGTATCACCAATATCACCCTACAAGAAATGCAGCTAAGCTTTTTGTCTTGCTTTGATTGTGGATTTTTAGTACGCATGTGGGTCACTCCGCCAAGTAAACTTTGCATTCCGGAGGGCCACGGCTTTGTGAAAGTAGCTGACGACCAACTGGCACTGATAAACGAGACTGATATTCACTACAACGAATTCGCTGCAGTAAACAGGAGTAATCATAACACGGGTATTCAAGAAAAGCCGTTCGACCCGCGCCCCGAACCCCCTCCCCCACCACCAGTCAATTACGGAGAGGAACTTACCTTTCTTTTGAGTGGCGAAACGCGGGTTGGTGACGGGAGTGATCCTCACTACCCACCGGAATTTGTCAATCCTGCCAGTCGAGCTCTCTCCGAAGATTTAACGGATTACAACCAAGCGGTCATTTATGTTCTCGATGCAGACAAGCGGCTCCTCACTAAAGTAATGACTCTATCATTGTTTTCGTTGGTATCAATCATTCAGGGTTTTAAATTATCGGATTTATATAGACATTTGAGGAAAACGGGATTCGCAATGTTGTTTCGGGGACGGGGACCGCTAAAGACGACATTAGTCTCTACACAGTGGAGTACACAGCGGTAGAGAAGCAGTTCCTTCTCGCTGCGAAATTCACGGGGGTGGAAATCCCCAAAGACTTTGCCTCTGGGCTAAAGCAGCACCCTTTTCAGATGCTGATTACGACAGTCACAGTGAGCAACTTTCCCTTCAAAGTCAAGCTCAGTCGGGATTACAGAACTCACGACGAAAGACTGGAGACAACCATCCCTTTTCCGGGAATCATCCTAATGAGATCCCAACCTTACACGGTGATTGCTGTTCCAAGCAGAGATCCGTTGGAGAACTTGGAACACACGAAGGAGCTAGCGGGAACCACGTCTGTGGAATACACTCCGGAAATGTTCACAATGAATACAGCTATTCCTTCATACGTAAGTCGCTACCCATGTACCTATACCATCACACGTTATGTTCATCGTGATCAAGCGTACTGAATAACGTACTACATACTCTGCTTAGGTACTTACTGTTTCCATTTATATTTCATTCATTCGTTCATAATGCTGTCAATAATTTGCTCTCGTAGGTGATTGACTTCGGTGACATTCTTGTAGTCACTTCCCTGGAAGGTCGATATGCAAGGCCGCTTCACTTCTTCGAGTGGTTAACCTTCTCTTCGGCGTTAGGAAAGAGTGTAAAGATGTCGTCTAATGATTCATTAATTAAGTTTAATAGAACAAAACGGTTAGAGCAGATAAATCTCATAATAAATACGACAATGATGAGGCATTCTATCCTGTCTTACATATTTGACCATGCCAGTTTTGTTTGATTAATTAGCCTATACGATGCGGTAGTCACGGAGCAGGGTATAATCTCCGTTCTTTGGCGGAAAGAGAAGCGACACATTGTCCAGGATGATGAGGTATGTTTGGTAACAACGGATTCACAATACCACCAAACAGTTGCAATGGGCTCTGTAGTTTCGTTGGAAGGACTGCGGGAGGTGAAACCCTTTTTCCGAAATGACAACGTGTTCCAAAGGGCAACTCCAGATGGCGAAATAATCTACGGGGTGTACGATGTCAAACCACATTCTCCATTTGACAGCTGTACTACAGATCGGGAGGCAGGGGATGCGACAAAACGAATGGAAGTTTGCATTGAGCAACCCAAAGTGCCACCGGATGGTGTGAATCCTACTAAACCCGTTCTCAAAGTTTGTGGTATGCATGTCTTGAATTTCATATTTCATAATTTACACAGTAGTTCTGTTCTGTCCGTAAATCCGCGTCCATGTCATAGTTATCTATTATGGTGTATGTAGCATCTGGCGAGCCTGCACCATGCCGAGATCCAGGCTACATTCAACGTTGTGATTTGAACACGCCGCCAAATCCGAAACATGCATGTTTACGAGTATACCATTGTCCCGACACTCGCATCTCGGAAGACAACTTTGATCAACCAACCGCAAAGGACCCCACATTATGTGACGCACAAGACACAAATGTTACCGGTTGTTTACCCGACTATTCTCCAAGGGAGGAGCTTCGTTCTGTTAACATTCTCGGGACATCATTTCTTAGTTACTTGCTTGGAAGCATAAAATCCGTTTCCAGTTTGCACCCTGAAGCTCCACCACCTAGTCCGGATGAGCCAGAAGAACCGGACGTGTGCCCCTTCTCTAGTTTTACCATTTACAACACAGACTTTGATTTTGCTGAAGTTGGTACGTAGAATTTAAAAGAAACTTCAGTTCAGAGTTTAAAAGAAATGTTGTGTCTTTAATATGAGCTTTCGTATGAAAAGTTAAGTTATTAGTTATTATACTGTCCTGTCAGGTTTCCGAACAAGGATTACGGGAAAAATAAGCTTTTTCGGAGCAGAAATCCCAACTGAGGCAGATTTACTCATAGAATATGAACGAGGCATGGGCATCCTGGTAGAGGTATGTTCGGTTCAGAATAAAGTTAATTAGGTAAATATAATTTGATTCTGGTATTGATTTATTCTAGATAAATTCAAGTATTGAGGAGGAGAGGGGACTCACAACCGTCACAAAAACCATAGACCTAATATTTGAAATGACGGATTACGTAAAGCACAATGCGCTCTTTATTTATGATGACTACTGCTATTCTGGTTTTGTTGATCGTATCACGACAAACGATAACAATGTGTACCCGTATGTTTCTTTTGTTATTGTAGACACTGTATAAATTCGAATTATCTGGTGACGTAAATTCGAGAAATACTAGTGCTGTGACGTACGAAGATATTCGAGCTAGAGAAAATACAACTGTGTACAGTATCACTCTGAGACCAAGTATTGTTAACATGCGGTGCAAGAAAAATGACTTTTTCAAGGTAAGGAGTTTTTGCATATTATCTGCATTCGTTAAAGACTTGATAAGCTCTATTTCGAATTCGATTGATTCGAAGTTTTAAAGAAATTTATAAACACGTGACAGACGATTCAGTTCAACGTTGGGTGCAATGCTTTCAGCGAAATCCGGCTACTATCTGAGGTTACTTAAAAGTTTGTAGTATAATTTAATCACAGCGGTATTTTGCTTATAGGTTTCTCTGTTGTAACTTAATTTCTTTGTGGTGTCATCAGGTTTCGCCACTAAAACCTGTTAATTGGACGGAACTTGTTACGACAAGCAGCGATGAGTTCAAGTGGCACCGGGATCAAACTGGAAGCTGGAATTTAACAATTCCTGCTGCTCACATTTATCATCAACAACTAAAAGCAAATGTATTTGACTGCCACGACACGGACGATGACCGGAAGTTTTGCTACGTATGAAATAAATTTCTCATCAAAATTCTGTCGATTCCATCAATTTAAATTATTAAAAAGTAATTAATAGAGTTTAGTTTGCAATAATTAGTTGGGGTCAATTTTTTGCAGATCCCGTACTTCCAACACTTCCAAAACGAAATTTATACTATTTCTTATCGCGACTTGTTCTTTCCCCAATTTGAGCAATTTTTCACGGTTTCCAGTCGACGTGTGTCGGGTAACATGGTCATTTACGATTTGTTGGGCTCAAAGGAGTTCAACTTGACTGTAAACAAGTTGCAAGCAAACTGTTACAGTAACGGGTAAAAACACTTGGCAGGCTTATATGATTTACTTTATTGCACGCACACTAGAATTTTTTGTTCACCTGGCTGGCACTAATTTATTTTTTGATTCTAAATGGCACTCTGTAGGAAGCTATGGTACGATAGACTAGTCAACACGACCAAACTTATAGCCAGGGGTTCTTCAGTTCACGATAGCATTTACAAGTATTACAAGGACTGTTTTAAAGCGGTAAGTGTGTTGTGTTGGGAGAATTTTTCGCGTTAAATCTGATGATATGAACGAGTGGTTTAAATGATTTTTTAGGATCAGGAACGGGACGGAACTACACCTCATCGGGAACAGCCTTATCAACTACACGCCAGTCCCTATAACCTAATTAACCTGACAAACAGGAATCAAATCAAATTTCGCAGAAATCGAAATCAACTCTTTATCTTCCGGGCTGTCCTTGTGAACACGTACTTCAACCGGTTCTCCTACTGTAAATTACTACAAACCTTTTTCATGGTTAGAGTCACAGGCATCCCGATTCCGAGGCAAGGGTTGGCCTTGTGGCATTACATTCTAGTGATGCTACTCGTTACCATTTGCTTTTTCATTTCGTATGGCGTATTCTACAAATTCTACACCTGGAAACTTGACCTGGGAATTATTCAGGGGAGTGAACTGGATGAGAATCGCACGGAGGTATTATATGAATGGACAAAAAGTACTCGAACGTTTTCCTCCAGGCGTTCCAAATAATTGAAATTTAACCGTTTAATGCAGGGAACACCGTACAAAGCTGCACTAGATGTTGAGCATATCACGAATGCACGCCATGGGAAGTCCGGAGGGAACATACCTGGTCCAAAAAATTAGTTCAGCTAATTCACGTTCCGGGAAGTTTGGTTAATTGCAGATTAGTATTAGCCCTCAATTAAATTCCGACATGCAATTCATTCATTATCCAGCCAGATTTCCAGATACATATTATCTATTCTATTTTCCTGTCCTAGTATGGTTGCAGTTTGCAGTCCTTGTGTTCACATTCTTCATAATATTAACCATGCATTCTTGACTGTTCTCTGTTATAAGTAGTGAAAATATAGATTAGAATTGGCTAATATTAAGTGTCTAGTAGACTAAAGTTTGTTTGTCCGTGCAAATCAATTACATGTTACAAGAACCTACAGAATAAATATTTAATTAGTAATTATAAATTAAATTGCATCCGTCCGTCGGACCAATTACACAGTTTAAATAAAATAGTATGCTTGTGAAGAGTATAATTTGATTAGCCTTCCCAGATTGATTTTAAATTGCAAATAGATTTATTCAAATTCAAGGCATGAGAAACATAAAAGGTAGTATACTATGTACATTCAACAGGATCGTGGAACACACACATTAGTAATACCACAAAAATTTCACGATACGAACCAGCAAGTTGCCTTTTGTCAGGTGGTGGGTGGTGTGGTGATCCATTGATTTATTGCAGTAGTCTTTGAATTTTGCATGCGAGTGAAGTTGTATTTATATGAAACGCATTTACGCATTGGCCTTCAATCCTTTACATTTTTGCATAATATTATTTTTATTATTGTGTTTTAAAGCTAGTCCTTCTGTTGGCTTAATTGCGGCTAATTAATTTGCTGCCTTTGCAGAATTATTTTTTGTATAAGGTAAGACTCGGTTGAGCATAGAGTTAATTTCTTCCTGGGCATAAATCACTTCACATAATATATTACACTACACTAGATTTCTTGGTTTTTTTCAATGTGAGAAACTTGAAACGTCATTCATTTTCCATTTCACAATTTTTCCATACATTTTACTCCTCGTAATAATTTTTGTTTCCAAGCTTTGCGTGGGTGATCCCGCTCGCGAGGAAAGTGCTTTTGTAGCGTGTACCTCTCTAAAATGTGAAAAAATGTTGAGCATTAAAGCATACTATTTTGCTCTGGATATGTATCTGGAACCTGGAATGCTTGGTGTAATATCAAACTTGTTTTAGGAATAACGTAACAAAATCTAAAGATGTTGCATTTATATTGCTTGAAATGCATGCAAAATGTTGAGTATCCGCAACACGAACCCAATGCAACAACCTGTTAACCACCTGCATGCATGCACTGAGTGAGTAGGATTGTCTGTCCGTTTGTCCGTGTGACCGGTAACTGAAAACCGTCTCTGATTGATTTGACTGAAAATATTTAGCTTAGAAAATAATTCTGGAATCCATATTCAATTTTGAAATTACAAGCTTAGTTCAAACGTATTTCAGGTGACAAGCAACAAACCGCAACTTTCTTAAATAACTCTACGTCTAGGTTTTTATTTCGTTTGCACATTCTGAATTTTATGCATGGAGTAACCCCAACCCCATATATATAGCAGGTGTGTCTTGTTTATAACTTGTTTTTCACAAGTACATCTCTGATATTATCTGAAATCTAAGCTCACAGGAATAATGAATGGTTCAGGTATCAGTGTATCAGGGAAACATGAGTTTTATTTTATGTAATTACTGCGACCTGCATCTCTGAACATGATTAATACACTTGCACTGTGAGACATCACTTGTGCAACACATGTTGCTCTAAATTGTCTAAAAGTGTTTTCCGGTGGTACAATCATCTTACAAATTAGTGCCAGCAACAACACCGACTACCGATGGATTTTTCATACATAATGATTTATAATTACGCAACTTTGAGCAGTGTTCCTGGTTTTGACTTTGTGTTCATGGTACTGATTTCCACAAAATTTACCGCGGAAAAAATAATCGTGGAAAATTCGCCCGTAGAAAACCCTTATCGCGGACAATATGTCACCAACCCTTGGGTAAAGTAAAGGGTCAAATAAAATAAGCTCCTACGGTGTCCCTCGGTTGGTCCCGCAGTCGTCAGTAAAGTAAAGTAAAGTAGAGGTTCCCTTCACCCACTGGTTGACTCATTTTCCTGACCTCTCCTTAAAAGTCAAACCGTGAATTTCGAAAGATGATAGCAAAATAAATCTAATTACACAAAATTTGGTCGCCTGCTTGTGGTTGGCTGGTTGGGAGAGGAAAATGGAGACCCTGATTCCTGTTGAGGGTGGTTCTGAGGCATCTTTAGACGAATAATGACGCCCATTCGTCTCGACATATACAATATTTATTTTCCATTCAGAAAAATATGCTTTTCAATTTCGATTGGCTTGGAGTTTAGTCACCTCCACCATCTCTATGTTGTATGGCATATGTATGTGTAATGTGTACCCATATCTGCAGTAGTGCAGAAAAGAATTGTCTGTACACTGACAATTTACTAGGTTGCAACTGATAACTGTAATTTATTCTATAGTTTGAGTTGAAAAATATGGCATAGACATACCAATAATGTAAACAAGCATTATACAATCTATAAATCATAGGATGATGATTAATAATTATTAATGATGCACCAGATTAATTATTAATCAATCATTGCTTGAATGATTTGTTAATAATCCCAGTTCCAATCCCAGTGACCGTCATACTCTACCCCGGACATAGTCGCAAATTCTCGAAAAATCTCTTGAAGTTCTTGATAGTCAGGTTCTGCATAAAATTCCAGGGCGCGGACGGTTCTCATATATTTTCGAAATTGGTGTGGTTGCTTCCAAAACTCGTTTGAATGTCGATTGAACGCCCAATCCTTTTGCTCCATTCTCATTTTCCAGTCCATCCACATTTGATTCTCAGTTTCCGGGGTTGTATTCGGCGGAATCTGTACCGCAAGTTTCCCTTGTCTGAAAAAGTAGTATAAGACGTAACCCAAAGATTCCAGGTCATCTTTTCTTCCCTGACTTAATCCTCGGTGGGCATTCATCGAGCAAAATGGAAATGAGCCCATTATTGGCAGTCCTTCTATTTGGGAACCCTGGTTGGTCGAGTAGTTGGTCACCAGCCCAAAGTCAATTAAATATAGATTATCCTCAAACTCGGAACGTTTTGGTCCCAGAACAAAGTTTGCAGGTTTAACGTCTCTGTGAAGGAAGCCGTGTCTATGAAGAAATTGGAGTTGGTCCAAGGCTTGGTCAACAAACATGAGAATAGTTTTCAAGCTGAATTTATAGTCGCATTTACCAAATAATACGTCTAGTGACTGGCCCATGAAATCGAGTACGAGTACGTTGCGCTTGAGTGTTGGCGACGGGCAGGACGGGCTGCTATTATCGAGCTGGAAGAAATTGTATGCCCTCGGGAAGAGCTTTCCGTTGTGCTCCCTTTCCAACTCCTTGTACACTTTTATTTCATTCTCCAACTGTAGCTGACTGAAGTATCCCTGCCATGCGACTTTGCTGTCTGACCCCTCTGGAGTGGCTAATGCCACTTTAATTGCCACCCGTTTCGTGTCAATTCGATCCAATCCGCGGTACACTTCCCCAAAACCGCCTCGGCTGATGAGTTTGGCAATCTTGTACTGGTCGCGGATGCCGATGAAGGTTCCAGCTGGTAATGACGGGCAGTTAGTATACGTGTTATTAGTCTTACTTTTGCTGCGGCTGAAGGCTCCAGCTTGTAATGACGGGCGGTGATTGTTGGCATGCGTGTTATTAGTGTTACTGGTGCTGGGAGTGAAGGTTCCAGTATGTAATGACGGACGCTGACGGCGGCGGCGGATGCGTTTATTGGTATGACATTTTTTGCTCGTATTTCTGTGTGCGGGGATGGTAACAGTTTGCTGCGCGGTAGAGAATGGATGGCTTGTCCAGCAACAGTACAAAATAATCAAGCAGCAGCAGCAGCCAATGGGATATATGGTATCTTTTATCCACCCTATTTATTGATGAAATCCAATGCAAAAGGATAAAGTCAAATTGTAGGTTAAATCGCTCTTGAAAAATGGTGCGGGTGACGCTCTGAAAGCTTGAGCTTTAAATAAAACGTAAAACCTCTTCTTGCCATAATGAACTCTACTAATGATAATCAGCGCCAATAATTCGATATGAGGACTTAAACATTCGTAGATTTACCTGCGACCCATGTGTAAATCCTCTCTTGGTTTGCATCTGTTTCATGATCTGCTCCAAGAGAGATGATGTATGGCTTTGGGTGAACGAACCGCGTCACATTGTCCCACTCGTTGTGGCCCAGTAAAATCACATCAATAAGGACCCCTTCATCCGATTGTAGGTCTTGATAGCCAGAAACATTATCTGGATCGGCCTGCTTTACTATTACCCCGGAATAACTTAATGCAGCAGCGTTTTCAGCCTTTGTTCTCAGTTCACATCCACCGTCAGAAACAAGGAGGATCCACCTTGTAATTGGGACAGAAGAAGGTGACTTACTGGCAGCCGAATTGCTGGTATAAAAGTTGCTGGAAATGCTTGGAGGATTTTTCGGGAATTGACACCCATCCGCTGGCTCGGATAAAACTAATCTCGACTGGGAGTGTCCGCCGCCCACCTCCCATTTCACCCTCTTCACTGTAATGTCACTGGTGGACTCGAAAACTTTTGTTTTCGTAAGCTTGTGAGCAAACTCAATCGTAGACTGCACTTGCACAGAATGCAAAACCAATATCAAGGTGACCTTGATGATACCTGTCAAGATAGTGCATTTTCCGGTATTGCTTGCTCCCATTTTCTCGTGTTGTAAAATTTTAAATCTTCATATTTTTTACAGAAAGTTTGCATTTGCATGTATTAATAATGAATCTTTCTTTTTCAGTTGCAAAATATAAATGCAGACGCTACCCAAATGCTGCAGCTGCTGCTGCAGTTCTAGACCATACCAGCGGTTTATGTCGGGAATTACTGAGGTGAGGGGAGTGCCATTTTGATGTTCAAAAGCACAAGATGAAATCTTAAAATCATGCATCATTGTATTCGTATAGCTGATAAGATTAAAATACTTATTGACTTCATGTGGTAACAGTAATACTAACAGTGAGTAATACCTAGTGAGTCATGCAACGAAATAAGTTTGTGATACTCTAGATATTGACTAGATTAATAAGAATGGTAACGATTAGTCATCATAACGTAAGACCGGCACGTACCCAGAAATGGAAGTGTCTAGCGATTCTTCTGAATGTCACTTTTGTCGAAGAAAGGTCACCCGCCCGACTCATCCGGTGACAATAACGTGGTTCTCATTTTGCGCAGCAGCAATAAAGGAAAAGTATTGAATCCCAGGCCTGGACCCTGAGTTTTAGGAGGACGTAAAAAACTTTATACCTTACAAGTACAATCCACCATTCTGCAGATCCAAGTTCACATCTTCATATGAACAATGGCTGAACGGAATGTTATCTTGTCAAAAATATATGTCGCCCGCCCACACACTCAAACGTTTATCATCGTTTTGTATCATGTTTCGGGAATGTAACATGTACTGTTCTAATTAATAGAGAGCACAGAGCACCCAGTAAAGTGGTTTGGTGTAACATCGTTTTTATAGGGTCGACGGTCGTAAGGAACGGGTTGATAAAAATCCAAATGTTTAGACTCAAAAGTATTCATTCCATTATGTCAAAGGTACGCTTCAAAATTGATGCTTAAATCAAACATTAATTCCGAATTTCAAACATATGTACTGTTCTAATTAATAGAGAGCACAGAGCACCCAGTAAAGTGGTTTGGTGTAACATCGTTTTTGTAGGGTCGACGGTCGTAAGGAACGGGTTGATAAAAATCCAAATGTTTAGACTCAAAAGTATTCATTCCAGTATGTCAAAGGTACGCTTCAAAAGTGATGCTTAAATCAAACATTAATTCCGAATTTCAGAAAACTTTCCTGGCTTAACAAACATGATATAACAACGTTGCTGCCCTATAATTGAGTGGCCCGAGTCATGAGTTGTTACAAAAGTTAAATACCTGTTAGATAAGTATGTAGTAAGTGAATCTGGTTATTCGTGTTATACATTATACATGAATGCGTAGATACATCAGTATACATTATAAACCTCAAACACTCAAAACCACATAATTTTTCTTCTCCCTAGTAAATTGACTGCTTGTTAGTTTTGTTAGTATACCAGTATAACGTTCAAATGTCAAATGCTACATAACGGGTTAGGTAAATTCATCAAACAAACGAACTACTCTGGAGGAATGAAGTAATATTCCTGTTTGTAAATATCGGTCCGCTAAAAAGATTATCTTAAAATCGTGAATTTGAAGAATTTTAAAATATGCATAGTACGAGCCTCCAACTGAACATTTTTCCTAAAATGCAAGTTTTTTTAATTGGTATAAAATTCAAAATACTGGTTTTCTTTTCTGAGGTAAATCTTACGGCGTTTACGTTTATGGGCTTTGTGTGAAGGGAAGGAAGGTACATTCGGTGGGAGTACAACCTTCGACACTGGATTTTACATGGGCCAGGGTATCTTGCGATATCGGGTAGACGCAAATGGATACCGGGAGGCCAATTAAAATATTTAGCAAAGTACATACGTAGTTAGTTTATTAGCTTAATCTTTACCCTGTAATCTTTACAAACATATTATTTCACAATCATTAAGGTGTCATTACGTAAATTCTTTGAAGCTCTCATTTGGAGGTTTGCAATGTCTGGAACAACTGGGTCAAATAGGCTGGCAAGGTGTCCCACGGATTGGCCCCGGAGTCGTCAGTGACGTAGATGTAGCCGGCACATTCTTTCACCCCGGCCACGGCGGAGGTGTCCAGCGAACCAATGTTATACGGCAGTATGCTCACCGCGTCCCTCCCTTTCCCGTTGGTATTCTGAGCGCAAATCAGCTCCCGGCTCGGGAACCCGGTGTCACTCTCGAAGATGACAATATTGTCCACGGTACCAAAGTACCGGGGAATGGTGGCCGTCCCAGGGTTTCCAACTGTCCAAGTGTAGCCGACGCTTTTGGCGTAATTGTTGAGGTTCTGGTAGTACTGCACCTGAGCGGAGTTGTCCTCGTATGCCATCTCGTCGAAAAATATTCCTCTCGGGTTGTACATGCTCTTCCAGCGGTCCACGTCTGCTCTGACGAGGGCCTCGCTCCTCCGGCTATAGTTGGTGGACACGTAGCCGAGCGTGTTGATCCCGGCTCGGTGAAGATCGTTTATGGCGTTTACATAGTTGGCGTCCTTCCTCCTCGGACCGGGTCCACTGTTCACGTTCACGATCGCCCAGGTTTTAATGGGGGCGGCGGCATAGGCATCATACAGGCGCTGCCAGGCGTTGCCCCCGCTCTCCGTCTTCGGATAGATGTACAACGGGATAATGGTTCCGGATGCTGGAAAATAGTTTTGTTTCAAATTTGAGTTATAAAACATGGGGAAACGTTCATAAAAATGAAATGGGGTACGAGTTTGGCTTATATTACCTTGGGCCTTGCATGTTGTGCAGAGTCCAAGCAGACTCATTAGCAGAGGCAATAAGAGAAAAATACATCTGGAACCGGAGTCCATTTTCCTTCTTGTTAGATAAAATAGGACAACCGTCTGGTCTGACTGACTGAACTATCGCGTTTCTAGTTTCTAGAAGCCGGCCGTTTTAATATAGCACTGCTATTCCTCCCAACACCTGCTTTTATTTGCAGCCACCTTACCACTTACCCACCACCCGCTTATTTACTGACATTGTGTTGACATTCACGCTTCACGCAATGTTGGATTTGGATAATATATTGGATGGTCGTTGGATGCAGTTGTGAGCAACGGACCGCACGTTTTTTATGCCTGTCTCTGATCAACTCTGAATATTTATTACCTGTATGTTTAAGAACAAAATGCATCAACAGCTAACAGGAGTGGAATAGAATGAGTTGTATTGTATATACACAATTACCACCACTATGGAAAAAATATTATCCCGTAGCCACATTTTCGCCGTAGTGTGCACCCACTGCAAATTAATTATAAAAGCTATTTAAAATGTCCATCTGTAAATTAGCAATGCTGACAAATGAGCTGTAGGAGACCAGGGTACTTGTGTCAATGGTGGAAACCACAAAATTGGTGGTGGTGGTGGTGTTGGAAGCACGAAATGAAGCTGTATTATTCCATTCTTCTATATTCCAAGTAAGAAGGATGAGTTGTACGCTTTTACGTTGTACAACACGACACGATATATGGCTGTGGCATGACAAAATTAATGAATAATTTCATTATTACAGAGTATTAATCAGGCGAAATGGAGAGATTAAATGGAATGCCGACGGCAGTAAATTAGGCTCTGTCACGAACCATCCAATTGAGTCACCTCGCATTCTCGAATCATTTTGTTTGCTTCAACACGAGAGAATTTTAGTCATTTATGGGTAATTTTTTAAATTAATGATACAAGGACAGGGATCAACATTAATATAAGTATTCAAAAAATGTAAACGAAGATAATTAATTAGTTGGCAGAAAAGTTTGAAAATATTACAAATATTAATAATTGTATAATTTCACGGAGCTCAGTAATTAAATGACTGGGTATTAAAACTTTGAGCACGTTTTGGTGGAACTGGAGGTCCAACTTGTTTGGGGCGCACAGCCAGCATTGCATTGCTCCTTTGGAGGGGATGATGTGCCGTTTGGTTGTCCCCAGGGATTTCCGTGACGGAGTGGAGTGAGGAGGCGAGTGGGGTTGGAGTAAAGCCTTTGCGGTAAAATATTGGGGAGGCAGGTTCCGTTCTGTGAAAAGTAGAATATAACGACATGTTTTGGCATGATGTGATTTTTTAAAAAACGGGAAGCATTACATGACCTATACACTGCGCTTTTCATGATCCCCCGAATGATAAATATCCTACCCTGCTTTATCGTCGTCGTCAGGAATGGAGACCGTCTTGGTCATTGGAAACTGGACGATATTCTTGGGAAACCTGTCCATTGCGGCGAGCGTTTGTCCCATGTCCTTTTGTATAGACCGGATCGAGATTTGGGTCAAGTCTAGCTGCTTTTTTAGCCTATGCAAATTTTATGGAGAACAAGAAAATTGGATTGCAAATTTGTGGGAAAATTCCAGTATATATATATTAAAATTATACACGACGGTGTATGGAGCAAACCTGGAGACTCTGGCGCAGATAACGATTGCAAACACAAGAACAACTATTATGAGACCAGCTATAACCCCTCCAACAACTGCAATGATAACTGTAACATCCTTTTTGAGATTCTACAAAAAAATTCCTACATACTTTCATTTCATGAATCAGACCAGGTCACGATCAGGGATGCAGTGCAAAATGTAATACACTCAACTCACGTCAAGGTCACCCGATGTTAGTCCAGACATCTTGAATGAAATTAACTTTTTTCTATCCACCCAATATTCTAAATTTCCAAAGTTTTTCCTTTTCTAAACGATCTCAGAGGAGAATTCCTCATATCCTCTCGCCCAGATCACAGTTCACAAAGCAAACCCCAAATTCCAACCAAATCATCAGCGTACATACTACCAGAGCGTCAGTTCTCGTCAGTACTGTTAAAAATTCGTGAACCTGTGAGAAGAGAACAAACAGCTTTATTCGGAATTCCAGATAAATGATTGATGATGATGATATTATAACGAACGAACTCTCTTCCCCGACCGACAGGGTTTATGGTAGATTATTGCATAAACTGATAGAATGGCATTATATTGTAGCCGATAATCTCGGCCAAAAAGGTAGGTGGTCCTGCTCAGGATCACTTTGTGATGATCTGTATGAACGTGCGCTTATCTTGCAAAAATGTTATCCGCATAATCCATCACATTATTGTTCTGATAACGAGCACTGCGTGCGGGACGAGGCGAGGCTAACAGCACAGATTTGTTTAGATCCGTATTATGTATTACCTTTTATCTTCAAAAAAGGGCCCGAGTCGGGGTGTTCATTAGTTTACATTTCTTGCCGTTAACATACGAATACATCATCATCATAAAGCTTATCTGGGCCATATTTAATGGTAAGGTCAAGCCATGCATTTTTTTTCAGTAGAATATATGATGCAGCACATGACATGTGTGCGGAACTGAAATCCAAAGTTTAGAAGCCCATTGTTGACACAATCATCATCATCATGTGATGACACATAAATATAATATACCTATTTACGCAATCACGGCATATATTATCAGGCAATAAAAGAGCCCTTGTCAAAATTTTCATTTCATAAATCATTGACCATCTTTCCAAAGGACAAAAATATGGAAGAAAAAGAATCCTTTTCGATACACCTTACCCATCATCGGCAACACAGAAAGGGGCACTGAAAATGCCCCTGCCCTGTATGAAAAAAAGATCCACACATGATGTTTGGTATGGCAAATGGCAATATGCGAATCTACAGGTTTAATACGCAAGTTAGACGGGGGCTAGACTTCTGTTACGCCATTTCTCGTATCTTACATCGTATTTGGACTGCTTTTAGTGCTAATGTACCGCATTTTCCCATCTACAAAATGTGTCATTTAAGACACGAACTTGTCTGTCATTTTGTTTGCAGACAGGTGTCACCCGGTCTGGCACAAGGAGGACCAATATTATGCAGATTATGCAAACTATTTGTTTTCTTATCGAGTCTTGTTACAAGAGTACGACCGTGTGTTCCCTAGCTATGCAATAACGAAATCATCATTAAACATCAACATCATCAACCCCTTCCTTTTTTCAATCCTTCCTTGCTTGTGCTCAATTTTGACAATCAACATCAAAAGCATGCGTGCAAGAAGCGATGCTGGCTGAAGAGACTCTGAAGAGAGCGCATTCTCTCTCAGCGTTTCTGTTTCTTCCTTCCGTACAAGAGCAAGTACAAAGTTCTCTTCTAAAATATATTATGCTATCTACTAAACAAACTAACACACAAGAAGACATCATTATTCATATACACACAGCAACACCAACCAAATCCTCTCTCCTATACTATCCTATGAATTTTTACAAGGTCATCCAACCACAATTTCACATCCATAACCAGTGTGTTCACATCAAGTCAACTCTCTCGTTTTTGGGAAAAGGACAAAAAAAAACAATCTCGTCTTGCTGGCAGTTGCTGGATGCTTTGCTTTTATAACATCTATGTTCAATGTTCACTGCCCATTATTGCCTTTGCCTGTATAGTCTAAAATCTAACATACTACAATACTACCAGTAGTTTAATATACACTCCATCCACTCCGACATGATTATCCATCCGGACTCCGGAGGAGAGAATGGAGAATGGAGGAGAGGAGACGCCTACTATTAAACATGCTCATTCATCCACAATGTGGATTCCACATATGTATTATATGCTGCGATACAGTCAAGCTAAAAATCTATAGTTTTTGGCAGTATACTGCCTTAACTTCTTATGCTATCTATAATTGAGAATTGAGATGATAGAGAGACTGTTAGAGACTTAGAGGCTCATTCCCTCTCTGTTCGCTATAAGTAGACATAGTAGTAGATCCACTTTCTTCTCTACCTCCACTCCTTCCTGACAACTCCGTCTGTGGAAAAACAAGTTTGCCAAAAATTGGACGTCTTCTGTTGGACTTCCACTTCTGCTCTATCTTTTGCATGCTGCACTAATAAAGGACTAAGGACTGCCCAGAATCAAGATTCTATACCGGATACCGGAGCATCTTAGCAAAAGTATATTATTGTTCTTTGGAAATTGAAGAATCCAATAAGTTTTGGAGGACTTTTTGTGACAGTAGTTGCAGTTACGGAGTTACGTTACGTCATAACGTGTAAACAAGTTTGACTTCAAGATCGACGACTGTGCCGGCGAGAACTAAATAATTAAACTTTCAGCGTTAAAATGGGAGACGCATTTGTAAGAATCAATACGAGTCAGTCAATAATCTAATTTTATGCGAAAGAACATAATAATAATTGAATTAAATGCTTTTGTGTTTTGTCTGTCTGTTCTGTATATAAAGGATCCTACTATTAAGCATCAATATCCGTTCGACGCCCTCGAGGATGCAAAAGCACTTCGAAAGGCGATGAAGGGTTTTGGCACGGACGAGGATGCCATCATTGAAGTTCTGACCAAGAGATCTGCCATTCAGCGTGGTGAAATCAGCATTGCTTTCAAAAATGAATTTGGCAGGGTGGGTTGTTTGTGGTTATACATATATACATTTATTAATTAAAAGTTGTTATAAAATTGCCAAATCTAATTAATAAGGATGCATCTAATAATAGGACTTGATCAAGGATCTAAAGTCCGAACTGGGAGGAAAGTTTGAAAAATTGGTGTTGGCATTAATGGATCCTCCTTTTGAAAGCATCAATATCCGTTCGACGCCCTCGAGGATGCAAAAGCACTTCGAAAGGCGATGAAGGGTTTCGGCACGGACGAGGATGCCATCATTGAAGTTCTGACCAAGAGATCTGCCATTCAGCGTGGTGAAATCAGCATTGCTTTCAAAAATGAATTTGGCAGGGTGGGTTGTGGTTATACATATATACATTTATTATTAATTAAAAGTTGTTATAAACTTGCCAAATCTAATAATGATGCATCTACTAATAATAGGACTTGATCAAGGATCTAAAGTCCGAACTGGGAGGAAAGTTTGAAAAATTGGTGTTGGCATTAATGGAGCCTCCTTTTGACTATCTGGCAAGTGAGTTGCATCGGGCCATGGATAAAATTGGAACTAATGAGGATGTTCTTACTGAGGTAAAACAGAAACTATTGAAACTACCTATTTAAATAGCAATGAGAGGTGTACAGAGTTCAGAAATTTGACAGTCCAATCATTTAAAAATCTATAGATCCTTTGTACAAGAGGAAATGCGGAGATTCACGAGATTCAAGAATCTTACGCACGACTTTATGAAAAGAGTTTGGAAGACGAGATTTCTTCCGAGGTTTCTGGAGATTATAAGCGGCTCTTGGTCATGCTGCTAACGGTATGATGTAGACACTAAAATCTTCAAAATTATATTTGTAGTAGTTTCTTTTTTCATTCATTTTGTAACCATTAATTTCAAATGAATATTATCTACAAATCCACTTGTTAGTGTTCACGAAACGAACATATTGTTGAGCCAGAACGAGCAGCGGAAATGGCAGAAGGCCTCTATAATGCCGGTACTGTAACCTTTAGCGTGTTTTTGCAAGTTTGCATTGCATGTGCAAGAATGCATGTTGTTCACTCGCGAGTTATCGCATAGCTATAAACACCTGTCTTCACTCACACACCCCTCTTTCCCGTTTCACTCCCCTTTATATTTTTAAAGGTTAGCTTCTATTCTTCAACTCCACTGCACATTTCACAAAATCTGAGGACTCACAATCACAAAAATCTACTCTAATTTTTTACGTTCTCCGGACGGTGTATTGTGGGTTTGGTATAACTATAGTTTAGCCTTCTTTTTGCACGTTTTTTCACTTTTTCCTACAATTATTTCAGATTCCAAGATCTGCTGAGCCACACAAGGCCAGACTTAGCTCCGCAGCTTGCATCCACTTTGTACAAAGCAGGCATGCATAAATATCTTTTTTTCTTTGTTTCTTTATTTCGTTTGTTAGTTAAATTCTTGCACGTTTTCTGCTTCACAAAATAATAAACGTATTCGTACGTAATATTTTCAAATAGTAAAGTTAGCGTATGGTTAAATTTGGTTTCTCCAGGCGAAGGGACCCTTGGTACAGATGAAGAGACATTCACAACCCTGTTGGCACACCACTCTTTCTACCAGTTGAAGCTGGTCTTTGATGAATACGAAAACATTGTCTGGAAAAACGTTTGAGCAAGCAGTGCAATCGGAACTCTCTGGGGATCTGAAGGAGGCTATTTTAACAATAGGTACACAATTTAAAATAAAATGTCTTATACCCCTTGTGATTGTCATAATTGTGTGTAAGTTGTAAATTAATCGCATTTTTTATAGCTCGGCGAACTCAATCCCTCCCTCGATACTTTGCTGAGCAGCTACGGGAGGCGATGAAGGGAGCTGGGACAGATGACAGTGCACTAATCCGGATTATTGTGTCTCGTTCTGAGATTGATTTGGGTGCTATTAAAAAGGAGTACTCGATCCTGTACCACAAATCATTGGAAAGTGCTATTAAGGACGAAACTGGTGGTGACTATGAGAAAGCCCTCGTCAGTATCATAGAAGGAAACTGAGTTGGCTAATATTGTAAAGCTGCCAGTGTGTAGTTAGTTCCGACTTTCGACAGTGTTACATACTTTATCTTATGTTATTTATAGTGCTTTTTTGTTACAAATATGAATGAACACTTTCAATTTAAATTAAATCCTCTTTGCCAAATTAATGCCTTGTAATAAGTGCGTTATGAATGAATCTTTGGTGATATATATATACCTATATAGCCAACTAACTTCTTGTCAGTGGCAAATTGTAGTATATTATCTTGTAATTGAGATAGGAGGGTGGTGTTGGTTTAAAATGAAATTATTTGACATTAATTAATGTGATTATAAGCTTTCCTGTCTATGATTAAGCCCTGTCCAGAAATGTTAAAACTTTGACTTTAAATAAACTCGGTTATGACAGAGATGATAATTGGCAGACAATAATTTTATAGATATTTTAATTACATAATTACTTTTTGAATTCGTTGGCATTGCAAGACATACAATACATTTGGATCAGGAACAATACCAGTTCATAAAACTACGCCGACGAGTTTATTTAGTTTCAGTACCAAATAGCTGTTATTATAAAGCAACTATCAACTCGACAATTTCATTCCTAAAATTACCTAACCATACACGTTAAATGCTTCAATTTACCTAAATGAAGAAGGAAATAAAAAGAAACCAGTAACATAAGTTATGATCCGTACATTCAACATTACAAAAATATAAATATGTATATAATTATTCCTGCTGAACGAATGGATTTGGGATTTGCTCCATTCCATCTTGAGGACAGATAAGCATTACAGATGTGCCACGACAAACTACTAATCCCAGAGACCTTCTATCCTCAGTTAGCTTCATCGGATCGTCCGGATCTAAAAACACGAAATTTGATTTAGAGTTCAGACTTTGCATTTTATTTATTAAATTAACGAGCAGCAGGAAATACAAGTTCCAAAATGCATCCAAAACCCCCTTCACGTGCGTACCTCTCAAGTACTCGATTGTGTCATCCAAAACAAGATTCAGCAATGGGTCATATCCTTTGAGAACGCCGGACGCTTCCCTCCCACCAGCAAATTTGACACGAATGTTTTTCTCTAAATACCTCGACAGGTCAACGATAGACTCCTTCCTTTTCCTCTCCTTCTGGTCCGACCCTCCTCCTCCACCACCCCCACCACCTCCTCCTCCTCCTCCACTAGCTGGCGGAGGTCCAGACGGTTTCTCGGAGGACATGTTATTACTACTTTTTAATCCCTCACAGAATCACGAAACTTGTTCCAAACCTTCAAACAACAATTAAAGAAAACGTCAATCGAATTGAATAAAATATTGCTAACACACTCAGCCATTCACCATTCCTTCACATGAAATCCCAAATAGTTAATTGCTACTACTTTATTTAACTTACTAATTAGCTTACCAATTAATTAAATTGGTCAAGTCCAGGTGTTCGAAAACGTTTGAAGCTTGTGACACCGACACGAGAGAGATGAGAGGTAAATGCACCTTTTTTTGGCTTTCCAGGTCCGGTTTGTGCTGTATAATACTCTGTTTATATGTGAAAATCCTAAATCGGTTTCTCTGCGTTTCCTTTCCTGCGTGTTTGCAAATAGCAGCCGGGGCATCTGGAGACAAAGTGTTGTTCAGTTCAACAAAGTGAGCGTGAATACATGAATGAACATCCGATTGCAATGCAGCACTTTTGCATTTTGCTGGAGCAAGCAAGTTGTCCATTGCGGGTGCCCCGGTGCGGTGGTGTGGTGGTCCAATATCAACTCCAGAAGAGCCAGGGCTTGCTCGGCTTGCTTGCCGAAGCCGAAGGTTATGTGTTACAATAACTTCGTTAGTAACGTCCTTACTTTTAAAGCATACTATAATTAAACTTTTGTATTTTGTAACTTTGATGCATAAAATAAATATTGACTAGGTTTTGGCCTGGCCTACGTACAACTCGGTCGGGCTAACAAGAGAGACTTTGGGTGGGGTTACCTGAGACGAGGCTTTTATTCTGAGGGGGAACAGCTGTGTATAGATTTTGTGGATGCATGGCATGAGAAATATCACACACAATCACACAACAGGCTCAGCACTCAGCACAGAGAGATTCAATCGACATTCGTCGGTCGACAGGACTCACAGGACACACAAATTAATACAAGTTTAACATAATACACCCACAATAAGGACAGCAATGCAAAAACGGTTTTAACTTTGTTTTTTTTGGATTTTATTTGCTTGTTAAGGCATCCTCGCGTGGTGGCTGGGTGCCTTCGGCTATCCACAACGTTCGTTTTAAGGTATTTACTTACTTACGGTGCATGATTTTATGGTTTTATTATTGCCAAAATAAATGCCTAATTTTCCAAATGCTAAAAATATATTCATTCGCTTCGCTAGTAATAAAGTGCTTTAATTTGCTGTGATTCATATGACATGCTGACCCTTTAATTATTATTTTTTAATGTTTGTTTATTAAATCAGGAATATCAACGGTAATTTAGGTACTCTAGCTAGTAGCATCAACATGTCGTCTCGCAGGGGTGGCCCTTCGCGTGGAAATTTCGGCAGAGGGGGAGGACGAGGTCGTGGTGGATGGAGGTGGACGTGGTGGTTACGGGGAAAGACAGTCTCCTAATGATGGAGAAAGTAGCGGTGAAGCAAGTGATGGTAACCGACCACCGCCGGGCTTAACGGGGAGGGACCTGGGTCTATGGTATAGAAACAGACAATTTGCAAAAAACAAGGAATCCAATCATCGAGAACGACCACCTCCTGGCTTGCGGGGGAAACAACTGGGACTTTGGCATAGTGGCAGATTCAGGGTAGCAAATACAGAGCGTGAATGGGAGAATTTGGTAAGAGAATTTAATTGTAACGGTGAATGAAACCTATAATATTCACTAATAGACCTCAAGGTGTTTGATTGAATGAAATTGAAATTTCTTTTTATCACAGCCAAAAGTGGAGCTTGACACCAGTAAACAAGGGAAAATTACTGATTTGCTGCGATTATTAGGGGATCACAGTTCAAATTCGAGCACACCTAAACATTCAGCATTTTTAGAGCGCTACAAGCAGCACTTGTTTGACAATGTGGAGGCCTCCGCGGTGGAAGTTTCAGAGCAAGGATCGTCAAATTTTGAATATTTGAGCAGAAAGTCTGAGTTAGATTCTGATTTGCTGGAAGATCTTACCATGAAGCAAGGAAGTCATAAGTACCAAAACATGATGAAGTTTAGAGAAAAGTTGCCAGCATACAAACACAAAGATGAATTTCTGAAATTGGTTACGCATAATCAAGTCATTGTAATATCTGGAGAAACCGGGTATATAATGTAGATTAAGATTGTAGATGTATATATATCGCATCTGGTCTTCCATAGACTGTAAAAATGAAGCCACTCATTTTAATTCGAAAACAATTGAATTCTGTTAGGTGTGGAAAAACTACCCAATGTTGTCAATTGATTTTGGATGAAATGATACAGCAAGGAAATGGGTCTTTATGCAACATCGTTTGTACACAACCAAGAAGAATAAGTGCTGTTTCAGTTGCTGAACGTGTTGCTGACGAAAGAGACGAGAGAATAGGCAGAAATTCAGTGGGTTACTCAATTCGTTTGGAATCGCGACTGCCGTCACGTGAACGTGGAACTATATTGTTTTGCACAACTGGGATTATTTTCCAGTATTTGAAAACTGACCCAAGCCTCAGCACATTTAGTCATATTGTGGTGGACGAGATTCATGAACGCGATGTCTTATCTGATTTTTTGTTAGCTGTTTTGAAAGATCTTATACGAATACGACCATCTCTTAAGGTTAGTTAATGTCTGTCAAACATTATTCAATATTGCCAGATTACTCAATCTTAATCCTGAGTTATCTAACAGGTGATACTTATGAGTGCCACAATCAATGCAGAACATTTTTCAAAGTAAGTTATAAAACCTTCTCCCATTTTAAAATCTATTTAGAAAACACCACAGCGTCAGCGTAATGATCTTATTATTATTTGTTTGTTTGTACAGATATTTCAACAATTGCCCTTGCTTCAACATTCCTGGATTCACATTCCCTGTTCAGGAATACTTCCTGGAAGACGTTCTAGCTAAGACTCGATTTAAACCAGAGATGAAGGAGGATGATCGTCGTGGTGGTGGGGGTGGTGGTGGATTTAAAAATAACAGACGGAATGATCAAGATATGGAATATTCGAGAATGCTTGATGCTCACATTCGAAAACTAGAAAGAGAACGAACCTATCCTGCTTTTGTGACAAGATATCTCAAGGCAGTGGAGTCTGAAAATCAATTAAATCTAGATTTGGTTGAAGCTCTTATTAGACATATTTGTGAAACAGATCAGAACAACGGTGCAATTTTGATTTTCGTCCCTGGATGGGATCAGATTTCCAAATTAAATACACAGCTTCTAAATGGAGGATTTTCGGCTTCCAGATAATTTAATAATCCCTTTACATTCTTTAATGCCCACAATGAACCAAAAGGAAGTGTTTAGTCGACCAACTGGTGGTCGCAGAAAGATCATTATTTCCACGAACATCGCTGAGACAAGTATAACCATAGATGACATTGTTTACGTGGTTGACAACTGGAAAATTGAAAATTACTAACTACGATTTAAATAGAAATCTGCAAACACTGGATACAGAATGGGTTAGCTTAGCAAATGCCACGCAACGTAGAGGTCGAGCTGGGAGGGTTCAGGAAGGTGTATGCTTTCATCTGTTTAGCAAAGCTAAGCATATGGCCTTGGAGAGTTTTAAGCTGCCAGAGGTTCTACGGAAAAGATTGGAAGAAGTCGTGCTTCAAATAAAAATGTTAAGACTGGGGTCGGCTGGCCAGTTCCTTGACAAATTGATAGATCCCCCATCTAGGAAGGCTGTTGACTTAGCAGTGAAGCGTCTAGTTCAACTACAGGCGCTTGACGACGAGGAAAATCTGACACCACTGGGATTTCATTTAGCGCATTTGCCGATGGATCCACAAACCGGAAAGATGATATTAATGGCTGGAATATTTGGATGTGTGGATCCTATTTTAACTGTTGCTGCATCGTTGTCTTTCAAAGATGCCTTTTATACACCATTGGGTCTGGAGAAAAAAGTCGATAATGCAAGACACGCGTTATCTAGAGGGACGAAAAGCGATCACATGGTTAGTCAACTCAACACTTATAGAAAAGTTTTTATACTACATATTTCGTTTTTTCACATACTGATTTATGGGTGTATTATTATTTGGAAAAATGCAGGTAAGCGTATATGCCATGGAAGGTTATGAGCGAGCGTGTAGAGATAGAGTAGAACGGGACTATTGTTATCGCAATTTTCTATCATCAAATACAATGCACTTACTAGAGAATATGAAGCGACAGTTTGCGAATCACCTTCACGAAATGAAGTTCGTGTCAAGTGACGATTACAAAGAACCCAGTAGTAATGTGAATTCAGATAACATAGGTCTAGTTACGGCAATAATCTGCGCCGGTCTGTATCCTAATGTTGCTCAAGTGCAAGTGAAGAGGAGGCGTGATGGTACTTGCACATTTCCGAAGGTACGGACGCCAGAAGATGGGAAGGTTGATATACACCCCAAGTCTGTTAATAAGGATGAACGCGATTTTCCTAGTCCATATTTTGTTTACTTTGAGAAAATGAAAAGCGGCTCTCTGTTTCTCTACGACACAACCATGGTGTCCCCTTTTCCACTAATATTTTTCGGAGGACAGCTAAGATTTCGGAAAGAGAAAAGACTAGGAATAGTTTCTGTTGATCACAACATAGAATTTCGGGTGGACCAGCCGATCTTTGAAGTCATGGAGGTTAGTTGGTTTGTCATCTACAAAGAACGCAATGTTGCATTGATTGTTGCTGTATTTTAAACTTTTAAAGCATACATCATACATGTTTTTCACGTAGGCATTGCGGAAACAACTTGACATGTTGCTCGAGGAAAAGATTCAAAACCCGCGACCAACGTGTTGGAATGAATTATCCAAAGAGGGTGCATTATTAAGGTAATTTAATATTACTATAAAATCATACAGTCCGAAAGTATAGTGACTGTAAACATATTGGAAATATGTATTGTATGATTTTATACACAGAGCTACGATTGAGCTAATTACTGCGGAATATCGAGAAATGTTGGGCGAGCCAGCGTTAGATGATTCTGACAGTGAAGATGATTAAACACATATGCAAAATACTGTTTTGGAGATTTAAAACCCGACGAGTTTTATACATAAAATTATGTTCTAAATAGAAAAATATATTAATGACAAATTATTAAACAAGCACTACTAGCAGTATTCGATATGGGTTTGTCCTTGGCTTAATTTATTACACTTTGCTTCGTTGTTTGTATGTCTTAATGTCGCAATGTATGATGCAAACGATTGTGGAATCGGTTAATAAAACAAGTTCTTACGTACTTTTTTAAATGGATATTGCCGAAAGATTTATTTTCCACTGCCACAGCGCACTGTAGGACAACGTATAAACTAGTATTAAAAACTTGTGGCTTTCATACGCAGCCACTTCATACAATTTACGCAGTGCAGTTCTGATTCTGATCCTTGCCAAAAAAAAAGATTCAGAAAATGAAGGGTACAATTTGCCAGATTCTACTAGGTACTTTGGCTTGGTGCTTATTAGTGGATGCTTCAAAGTTAGTACTCCACTACAAGAATGGCAAGGAACCAATTACATTGACCGGGAACCAATGTGAATCTGGAGCATTGTTCATTGAATTCTATGAATTCTCTTGTGTCTGTATTACGGGATTGTAAGTATTAGTGTTAGCATAATTAGCATAATTAATAGAAGGCAGAAGGCAATATTTGATTGCAGATACAAGATAAACAAGATACAATCTCATAAAAATGATTTACCTATATTATTTATCAATGGTAACTCCACAGGTGGGCATTTTATACTGGCAACTGTGAACGGGCTTATGTTTTAGCTGCTGGATCTGATGGTCAATGCTTTTCGGTTGATTTCGAAGTAAGTTTGTCGTAGTAAATATCAGTAAATCAAAAACGCATACAAATATGAACTTCCTTTCCCACTTCCAGATTTCCAAAGTAAACTTACTTTCACCTCCACAAGAAAACATGACCACTTCATCAGCTGCAGTATTTGACGAATCAGTACGATCCCTTGGGGGCGTGATTACAAGCGGAGGGAATATTAATGAAGTTGCTCACTTTGTACCTTCAGGCTTCCCAATTGTAATAACTACTGGAAATCAATCCTGGAGAATACCTTCTCAGAGGCTTTGTATGAAACCAACTAAATCTGAGTCAAAGCAATTTTGTGTCTTTCGGCATACGGTGATGGAAGATTATCGCATGGATGAGAACTGCATGGATGATGATGAATTCATCGTCCCCGAAACATGTATGGATTACATGCAGGACAATAATATGGGTACAAAATCTACGGCATAATTAATTATAATCTTTTTACTGTGTATATGTTTCAAGTACTATATTCTATGAATCGAGGCGAAATGGATTTATTTGCACAAGACTCAAATTCATGTATACAGATACGAAAGATCCCAGATCATGCAACTTTGCTAAAACGAGGACGAGAAGATCGAATACGGGTGAAGACGAAAATGAGAAAAACTCAGCAGAAGACGCTACACAACCCGCAGAACCTGAAGATGTGAAACCTGCTTCAGAAACTGAAAATGCGCCGCCTGCTGCGGAACCCGAAAAGGAGCAACCTGCTTCAACACCTGAAAATGCGCAGCCTCCTGTGGAATCAGAAAACCCACAACCAGAACCAGAAAGGCTACAATCGGAACCAGAAAAGCCACAATCGGAACCGGAGAAGCCACAACCTGAACCAGAAAAGACACAACCTGAACCAGAAAAGACACAACCTGAACCAGAAAAGAACACAACCTGAACCAGAGAAGACACAACCTGAACCAAAAAAGACACAACCGGAATCGGAAAAGCCAAAGACGGAACCGGAAAAGCCAAAGACGGACCCAGAAAAGCCAAAGACGGACCCAGAAAAGCCAAAGACGGACCCAGTAAAACCACTACCAAACCCGGAAAAGGTAGAACCAGAAAAAGAATCCTCCCAACGTAGAACACAGAGTGGGAGAGTGTTCCTGGATGCTGTCCGTACACTTCCTGGAAACGACACAAGTTTCAAAGTATTGGGAAAATGTCACCGTGAAAAATATGAGCTCGTACGATGAAAATCATGGCATTAACGGAACAATCTCAAATCCAATATTGAATTCAGAACTGTGGAATTACATAACACTCCGTGCTCAAATAATTCTCGATATCCGTCAACCTCCAAAACAGTCATTGGACTCACCTGCTTTCGTCTTTCTAGATCTTGCTAAGCAAATTCTAAAAAAGGCTTGTCCAGATCATTACGTTTCAGACAGTCATTTTGATATTTGCGTTGGGGCTTTCATATCCATACAAAAGAACCGCATGAAGTTCATGGACCAATATGTTGATCTTGCAACAACGGAAAGAATTGAGGATGCTTTGACTGCATGTTTAGCAAACATGACAGACTACCCATTTCCTCCGAGTCGAGAGGCTCCAACGCATCCGAACTGTACAGATCAGAGCATTGTAAGTAATATGAGGAAAAGCTTCCAAATGAAATCGTTAAAACTTGTGAAAGTCAATTGCGCGATTTAAGCGTGCTGAAATTTTGTGATTACAGCCTCATGGAACTATGAATGTGTTCAACACATCAATGGAGCTAATGTTGACCGAAGAAGCCTCATCTCGTAACTCAGAGCCAATCGTCGAAACTGTCTGGAAAGTTTTCACTCATGCGCATGCTGCGTGCTTCCCGTTCTTTCAGAATAGTATCAATGACCATCATCGTTTCACCACTATTATGCTTTCACTTTTCACCAATGGAATTAATGATATTTGGTAAGAGCGAATGGGAAAAATATTGAAATTTAAATTTTGTAAACTGGTGAATCCGTAATAATACCTTTGGGATACTAAATAGGAAAAGTGTCAATGCGACCACTGGAGGCTTAAAACCAGATATGTACTCAGGATTTTTGGGGAATGCTGTCAAACTTATGGACTCTGTTGACTACTGCAGTATGTTCAGCCGCCTCGAATCAAAATATCCGTGGGAATTGCCTCGACCAAATAAGTTTAACGCCAGGAGGAAGCGAGAGGTTGTAGGAATTCGAAATAGTTATCTATGTTTGCACAAACTTGACTCGCGTAACCTCTGTCCATCCGACGGATGGGGTGAATTCAATGAGAATGAGGACTATGATGGTCTTATGGCCGTAATTTAAATGCCATTTTGAGCATCACTCGTCCTCCCCGTCACCGTCCTGGTCACTTTACATTTTAAATGGGAGGTGAGGACGAGTGGAGGAGCTAATTGTCATTTAAAATATGACCATTAGCCTAACTTCAGCATTTTGAACATTTATATATCTTTTCCAATAAAAAAGGCAAATTATAATAACATGATGTGAACCCCATACAACGGGGGTTAATTTTTGGATAGATTTATGTGTCACTATATTTTACACGCACGCACTACATACATTATCATGTGCAAAAACAAGTGCAATTATCTGCTGATGATGTAAATTAAATATCGAAACTGCTTCGTCCTCTAATGGCTGAATTCTGGTTATATTTCAAATTTCAATCCAAATAGTATCAGTACAGTTATATGTCCCGATCAGAATGAATGGGTAAGAGTAAACTCCCCGAATCGTCACTTCCTTGAGTTTGATCATCCTTATCGCTTCCACCGATTCCAAGAAACGAAGATCCGACAGATATTAAAGGGTCGTGGTCCATTGCTTGCAAATGCTGTGGATGGCACATGCTAGGTGGAAATGGGTGAATATGGTCGGGTTGTCCCAGAAAGCATACAGGAGATGAACTCAAAGGAAATGCTGACAGCCGCGACGGCGAAGTCACTGGTACTGGCATGGACATAGGCATGGGCATTGGGCTAGTCGATGCTGCAGCAGCTGCAGCCGCTACCGATGCAGATATCAGAGAGGTAGACCAATCAAATCCTAAGTAAGAATTGATTCCACGATTATGACCAAGTCCAGCAGGGCCACACATCTGACCTGACAGGGTGGGATCGGGATGTGGGTTTAGCAAAAAGTTATCGGGGTGTTGTTGAAATGAAGGAGTTGCATGAGTAGAACTTAAGGGCTCTGCAAATAAATTAAATTGATTTACATATATGCTTTTACATTATATGAAAGAACAGGGCATACATGATTGAATTTGCAAATTACCCGCAGACCGCATCACTGGAGGATGATTGTGCATATTTGGGGGAGTTGGGGACATCATCCGTCCTTTCTCCTGCTTTCTCCACTTTGCTCGCCTATATTACAAACATCATGAGACTGAGACTACTAGCATTTAGGATAGAAGGGAGCCAGAAAAACTATGCTCAATATCCGTATACGCATTTACTTACCGATTTTGAAACCAAACCTGAACTCTTGCCTCTGTCAAGTCAATCCGTAGAGCTAACTCTTCGCGCATAAAAACGTCTGGGTAATGCGTTCTCTGAAAAGCTCTTTCAAGTTCCTCCAGTTGATAACTCGTGAATGTGGTTCTAATTTTAGAAAATCAGCTTGTTTAAATGACACACGTATCCACGCATGAACTAACTGTTAATAACCACTTTAATTTAATTTAATTCAACCTGTATCGCCGCTGCTTTCTCTTGCTACTTCCACCAGAACTAATTCGTAGCTCATTGTGATCGCTTTGACCTGGACTGACTGCACTAAATCCTATAGAAGTTGGTGGAGAAGTATCTCGTGAGGGCTGGGGCGAAGCGGAACTTGACTTTTCCAAGTGACCATGAACCAAAGAAGGGTCCCCAGACAGAGGTGGAGTGTGGTATCCCGTCAGGTGACCTATCGTAAGTAAGATTTAAAGTAGATTTATTAAGCAATTACCCACATTTCATTACATACCACCGGTAGGTAAAATACATTGTTGAAGAACATAAGAGAAAAAATAAAAAGCAATATGTTTTCATCAAAAATCGTCAAACTAAAGAAGAACTTTTGTAATATAAAAAAACATGGCACATAATAAACTTATGCATGAGCCGAAAGTACAAGACTTATGAATGCGAGATTATATGCTATACATACATATAGGGTGGGAGAGAACTTTGTAATCTAGTGCAACACGCACTTTCTTCTTTTTATCTCCTGTAAGGATTCAGGCAGACATTCAGATCACAAGTTGGAGGGATGGAGAACTGACACTTGTAAGGATTCAAAATCCACTTTTTGCATATTGGTTTATTCATATACGAAGGTTAGGTATAGGTATGTTTATGCATTCGCGTTGTACTGTATTTACTATTTCTAGAACAAATACAAAACTGACATGTCCTAATAAAACGATTTTTAAAAAAATTCTTGCGTGTTGCACCTAAACCAGTTTGTTTTAAAGCAAAAAAAAATATTTGCTTCGTACCCCTTCAACTTGTTTGTAATGGTAATGGAAAGAAAGGAACTGAGCAAAGTAATACGTAATCCAATCTTGTCTTGTATCATACCGGAAATAATTTTGGTGTGACAATCCATAATACATAAGTCCAGTAAAATTAAATTAAGTTTTATTAGTTTATGCTTCAGTTCAGTGGAGCCGCATTCCACATTGCATGCATGAAAGTATATTATGCATCATACCACACTTGTGTGAGCAATCACTTTAATTAGCTTTAGGGAAGCTAATGAAATTTCTAAACGGGGGATTTTTTTTATTAGATTTTGGTTATTAACTTACCGTATTTGATAGCTCCAGGAGAGGAAAGAAGTACACCTGGTTGTTGCTGATGGTGGGTTTCCAGTTGTGGTTGAAAGTGGACAGGGGAAGGTGGTGGTGGCGGTGGAGAGTCAGCATTGTCAACTCCACTCACATTTAAAACTCCACTGTCACTCTCATTATTACCAATTCCACTACCTTCTTCATGAGAAGTAACGTAGCTGAACAATTGGTTGTAATGGTGGGACGTAATTGTTGAAGGTGGACACGAAGGGCTCGTCGTGGGAGATCTCTGTTCTGGGGAGTCATCCGCTATCCTGTCGTCGTTTCTCAACAATCCATTAATTGAGTATCGAGACATTTCTACTCGGTTGATAAGTAAAGAATGAAGTAAAAAATGAACGCGGTCAACTCATTTGTATGGAGTTTTGATGATAAATACGAGAAAAAAAAATCATACTGGAAGCTTGAGGATTTACATAAACTTGTAAAGTGTAGAGGAGCGCTTGCGCTTTCCCATGGTTTGTAGAACAAGGGCTAGAAGAACAACGCAACAACGCGGTGAATCCAATGTGGTAAATAAAATTGCTTTTTTCGACATCATTGTCCTTTCACCGTTCTGTATTACGGGTACATTTATATACAATCACAATCATGCTGTGTGTTCAGATTTCCTCTGAATCCGAATCATATCGTGGCTTTTGTCGAAGGGAGTACTCCCGATTTCTTGCGTTTTTGGTAAGGACAAAGTGTCAAAGTTATTCAAATGGTAGAGTAGTAGAACACACACACACACAAGGTATCCCACATACTGTGAAAGGACGCAGGTAAAGTGTCAAACAACATGCTATCAGTCTTATTATATAAACCATGCCATAGGTATATAGGTATGAGTCATGCAGTAATCATGCCATAAGATGATGGCAATGGTCCCCCCAAAATGCATATTATATATTCGAGCAAATCTTACAATTAGATCCTATACTGGAAACTGGAATCAAAGCATGATGTTGACAGGTTGCTTTTTTGCTGCTTCGCATACACGTTGCTTCATCACAACTTTATCAACTTCGCCACGAGAGTCCCCCGGTTTTTCGTTATCGTGTTTCACAACCACCTCCCAGATTGAAGAATGAAGATGAAGCCCTACAATGTTTGTTCCTACGGAGAAAGCGCTACAGAGGGGTTCCAAGTCCCAAGAAGCTACTCAAATCGTTAAGACTTGCTGCATGTCGTACTCTCTTCGTTTTTTGTGTTTTTGTTAGCAACTCAACTCCAGATATTCCAGAGTAGTGACTCCAAGTTGAAGTTGGATAATATAATTTAACAGAAACAGAAATGTGGAAGCACATGGCTAATTCCTCTCTTATAATCTTTATCACGCTTTCATCACGAACAAAAGCGTGCATTCATTGATAGATGGTTTTATGAAATCGTTACTACCCCTCTATAAGTAACTGAAATCAGCAATGTCGATTTGCTTATTCATTTCATTACACCCTTTCCGACATGATCTCATTTTGGGAAAGTTATGCTTTCCGAATAAAAATATTGGGAAAGCAGAAGAACCTCGTAACGTGTTGTCATCATACGTGTCGGATTTGAGATTTACGCAATTGATTCCAGAAAGAAAGTTACATTAGGTTGAGGACGCTATACAAGTGCACCAAATTAATTTTGTTCATTTCTTTTTGTCTCCTGCCTTGTTGAACATTTGCTTGTAGCATGTACCTTTACCTTTGGATAATAATTTATGATTCGTTAGTATTCAGTAGTTTGATTTTTGAGAAAGGATCACATCAGAACAACATGTGAACGGAAAAACACAGGGCGTGTTTAGTTTCAAGTGAATCGTAAGAAGGGTGAATGGGAGGGATGGACGTATGGCATATGTGCTAAGAACTGTAAGAATTGTCAAAGACAGTACAATTTTTATCTGGAAAATACATTTAGTTATAATGATTTTGTTTCGACTTTTACATATAAAAATGTTACAAATTGTAATAGACTAGCTTAAGCTTACAAAATACATCTAATGTTTACAGTTCAATGCACTTAATCGATTATGATTTAAATATTACTCAATCCGACCTGATAAAAAGTACTATATACCTATTATCTATACATTGAGTATTGAGAGAGACCACAAATGACAAATCTTGATCGTAGAAAGGTTTAGTTAGAGTATGTATTTTATTTTTTATCATGTTGTATGTAAATTTTAGCTTTGTGACATGAGTGATTCATTGATGACATGATAGTGACAGCAGAGTTTTATAAAGATATATGATAAAAATTTGAGCGAAGTGTACCACATAAACAAAATCTCATTTCCTGAAAATAGTTTAGTGTGCTCAATACTGCGATATTATGTCATCCTTTAGTTTTCACTTTTCTTCGTAATTTTTTCATACAAGTTTCTTCAGCGTTCTGCACAAAAGTACAAAGGAGTAAAAATTCATTGCGGTTTTGTTCCAAATGTGAATGTCTACCACTGCATTTCACTGCGTTAATGTAGTATAGTATATCTGCAAAATATGTCATGTTATGCAAATTCATATAATTCAGATAGCTTTCACAGTTTACACAAAACACTATACATTGGTAATATTGCCTTTTGCCTTTGTGTTCCATTCCATCGTTCCATCCATGCACAATCATAATCATACATATTATGTTAGTAGAACTCCTCCGTATTCGAGGATATTTGTAGAGGTACTAGGTAGGGTAGGGTAACACGAAAATTCCGAAGTCGGATCGGAAATCGGAATAAGTATATGTACCGAATGGGTATGCATGCAAAAGCATTCCGATTCCGAAACCCGAATTCGTGTTTCAAAGGAGTGCACCCGTCCGTAGTCTGTGTACATACACAAAATGGAATGGTGCAACAAATAATGTTGGTACTTACATGGTTTGGTAAACTACTGGCTATTTGGATTTTCCTATTTTTTATGGAACACTGAACTCATGTTTCTATTTTTCCTGGTTTAATCATATCTCGATATCCACATCCACACCAATCATGTGCACAAAAAGATGCTAATAGTGGTCAGTCAGCAGCAGTCATAGTCAGTAAGTCAGTAGCCCTTATCAGTATAGATATACTTGCTTATATGCATGACAATGTTATCCCCCAACCCAATAATCTCATCCACATCTGCAATATGCTTTTGACCGAGTTTCATATAAGTACTATGACATATGAGACGACCCTTCCTTACGCACCTTTTCGAGCAAGCTATATAACAACATAATTCCTCATTCTTCTACGTACCTACCTATGCGCGTACTTATATGAGCTCTTAAATGTTCCTTTTAGCAAGATGAACGTTGTTCTCCACAAAATCTCCACTCCAAGAAGACTCCAACTTCCACTTCACAATATAATATGTACATCGAGTGAGTCCCTGCCTGTCCCCACTTCCCTTAGCCGTTCTCTGTCCGTCCGTCCGTATTATAGCATGTGTATATGAAAAGTAGCTCATTCCGTAGTATTTCGTAGATGCATTTTGTACTTTACTTACAATGTTACAATACTCATCATAAGTTCAACCAAATCTACCTATGCCTTCTTTCTTGTAATGATTTTTCCCAAAATTCCCATCCGTTTCGTGTTCCAGGAATATATAAAATATAATATGCATATTATGCATATGCATATGAGTGGACCATAAAAAAAAGAAACAAAAGAACAGACCGAAACAGAGCAGCAGCAGAGTAGTATTTTAAGTTCAGTGCAGTGATCTCTCGTGTGTTTGTAAATTTCAACTATTTCAACCCGTAAAAAATCAAACAATTTTAAAGGACTCATTCACTCAACAAGACTCGATTAGTAAGTATATTCCCTAACTTTTTAAGTATAATGGTTTCCGGAGAATTACGCCTACACCGTGGTAATATGCGATGATTTTTTTGTGAATAATAAATTATTGTATAGTTGGAAGGATACATTATATAACTTTGGGTCGCGTGCGTGCGAGTCGTAAAAGGTTAAAGTCAGTAATGAACTTTTAATTTTTGCTTCTTCAGACAAATAGTTACAAAAGACGTAAAGAGGAAGTATACCGCAGTATTTATCAAGACGACCTGGCTGGACTGGAGGACCGGACCATCAGCTGCTTGGATCATCTGTGATCATCATGGTCATCAGATGCGAGATCAATGTTACAAATTAAACTAGTGGATGCTAATTGCATATTGGCTGCTCACAACATGAACTATTTATAATAATATAATAATAATTGTAGAAATAAGATGAATTTATACTTGGCGAGTATGAGTAGGAGCTGCGTGCTCTTGCCAGTTTTGAGTATTGCCTTCATGTGCATATTTGTGCACGTCGCGTACGGAATCGGAACTTCGTCAGGTTCCTATGACCCGTACGATGTGCTGGGGATTACTCGGTCCGCCTCTCCTCAGGACATCCGGAAGGCGTATAAGCAACTTGTGGTTATGTGGCATCCCGACAAAAACAAAGAAGCCGAAGCAGAGGATAAATTCGTGCTAATCAAGTCCGCTTACGAGGTACACTAAATTATGGTATTTGCAATTTGCATTCATGTGTCTACTTCAAATCAAGGTTATTAGTAATATTTGTCACTTTTATATTGACAACAGCTACTGTCTGACCCAGAAAGGCGAAGATTGTATGATCAACGGGGTATCACTGAAGATTCTCCTAATCTTAATCCACGACCAGATTACACAAACTTTCACAAGTTTGATCCTATCGACGAAATACTATCATTTACAGCTGGAGGTTCTTTCCATTTCCCTTTTGCTGATGGGATTTCGTATCTGCATAAGCAAAGTATTACTTCCAAGTAAGTGTTGGAGTTTCGAAGATGAGATGATGTCACTAGTCATTCATCATTCATTGATCCGCGTGGGTAGCAGGATGCTGGTCGCATTCGCATTATTCAATAACCTTTAATTCCAACCGTTTTTATATTACCATTTTAGAACCTTTGACCAAACTGTACTGCCTCGGTCAAGTGTTGTGCCTCAACTGCTTCTATTTTATGGAGATTGGTGCACTGGGTGTGCAAGAGCTGCTCCTACGTGGCGTAGTATATCGGAAGAGTTATCAAACGTGGGGGTGAGTTTTGATGTTCAGTTCAGAGTCTCTTGTATGAAGTTCGTTTAGTTCGTCACAAAGTCACAAATCAAATATTTTATTTTAATGAACATTTCAGATGGATGTAGCTTGTGTGCATGCTGAGCGTGAGAGAGTCGTTGCTCGCAGAATGGGAATATCTGCAGTTCCAGCAGTTGTTTTAGTAATTGACTCTCATCCGTACCATTACCGCGAGGCGGTAATTAGTCCCAGTAAAGTAGTCGGTAAGATATTAAATAATAAGACTAACAAACAAATCCTTTATCCTGTAATTGGTACAAGGAAGTTTAATCAAACTACATAATTCAATTTGAATTTAAAGGGTTCATCCGTTCTAAACTTCCATACGACTTAATTACTCATTTGGACCAAACAAATGTTGACCTATTTCTAAATTCGTGGTGGGATAATAGAATTAGAGTGATAATATTTGGCTCAACTCCACTTATTCGATTGCGATATTTGTTGCTGGCTTTCCAATATCGTGAACGAGCTGCTTTTGGGTTAGTTATAATTGTGACTATTTATATACTATTTATAGTTTTTCAATTTCGTACTTTTGTAGTTTGTTTGAATGAAATAATTACGACTTGTACAGAATAATCAAAACGGACGAGTCTCCTGAGTTGATTCGGCGTTTTGCGGTTCCAAAGGGATTGGATAGCGTTCTTGTTTTTAAAGAATATTCGAAGCCAGTCGCTTCCCTCAGTATGGCTGACATTCCTCATAAACTCATGAAGGATCTTGTTGAAAATAATAAGTTTTTGAATCTTCCTAGACTCTCCTCTCAGGTAGATTTCATTACTAATGTACACAATTAGTATTTTTCTGACAAGTGTATCGAAAATGTAACAACTTATATTTATATTTAGTCAATCATGGACACAATTTGTCCAACGGAGTCATCGGTTTACCGACGTCGGTTATGCGTCGTATTCTTGACCCGTGATGTTACCAGAGTCCATGATGAGGAAAAAGTCGAACAGTTAAGACAATATGCTACTCGACCAACCCTACCATCACGAGTTAAATTTGCGTATGTATATGAAGACAAACAGCGTGATTTCATATCTGCATTGTCTTCAGGTGTGGTGATAGTGATATTGTCATTTTGTGAACATTCGTGTTTTGTGAATAGCTTGTTATTCGTGTGACTATAAATGTAATCGTGTGCTTTTCTTTAAAAATTAATTGTATTAGGGAATGGCAAAGATTCAAATCTTTTAATAATCTGGCGGCAAGATAAGAAGCGTCTGTCGTATGAGTGGATGGAAGGAGGATGGGACGGCTCGAACGCTTCGGTTCAACGTTTGGATAGTGTATTGTATCGTCTCATGACGGATAGAAGTCCGCTGGCTTACCACGTAGAAATCAAGGAATTGACAGATGAACATGCACGTGGCATTTTCTCAAAAGTGCTTCGTAAAATATCTCTAACAATGGACTTCTTAAGAGGACAAATCACTCGAGAAATGGTTATTCAAGCAACTTCTCTAGTGGCTACCGTACTTTTTATTGTGGCCGGTGGATTTATAATGGCTTATTTAGTGTATGATTTAAATACGAATAATTAATGAGTCAAAAACGTTGAGTTCTTGCCATCTAATGATTTATATTGACGTATACTAATTTTTATTGGTTTTTATATTATCAGGAGGTTAGAGGAAGAAAGCATTCTTGCTAAAGCCAATGCTGATGCTCAGCGTGCTCAGCGCCCTACACCTAGTCGACCATCAACTCAAAGTACAGCACGACCAAGCTCCGCTGTGTCAACGGTTACTCATAATCCTGAATGTAGGATTCATGAAATGAGGGGCGAAACTTATAATGGTCTGGTGCGTTTGATAAAACCTGGATGTCGTACTATTGTCCTTTTGTTGGACTCGGAAACTAAAACTGAACTTTTGCCTAAATTCCAACGTTGTGTATGGCCATACAGGAAGTAAGTGGTTACCCCTGCTATGTGGCTACATATTATTTGAGCTCGGAAAATACTTTAAGAATTAATTTCACCTTTTTAATTCCTAATTAGGAATAAATCTCTTCAATTCGGCTACATGCATGTTGATCGAGGAGGTGGACTTAGTTGGTATAAACAGCTATTGTTATTGAGCCTTGTTGAACCAAGAAATTTGAACATCAACCCACGAAATTGTGTAGGAACGGTTTTATCATTAAACGGTCATCGCAAGTATTTTTGCGTTTTCCATGCAACACTTCCAACTAGTGCCCCAAGGGTAACAGATAGCACAGTTTGATATTTTTAATGCTTGCGTCTCGCTCGAGTATGTGTTTCTGAAATGGTTGTATATTGCTTATTTAGAGACGAGCTGGATCTGGATATCGAAATGGAGGCTTCTTAGGATTTGATTCAGAAAATAGCAGTGACGAGTGTTCGGATGTAGAGAGAGGTGGTGAACGCGCAGCCGTAAGCCAGCATCTTTAAATTTTATGCTTATCATATTTGCTCACAATATGACTTTAACTGTATGAAATGCAAATTGAAATGTTATTTCTGTTGGGTATACTTGACAGGGTGGCCAGTCCCAAGACAATGTTGGTGTACTATTTACTTCCCATTTGTTGGATAATCTTCCAAACTGGTTGGATAGATTATTTGAAGGATCCACTCATCGATACCATATAAATTATTGGCCCGAATTTCCCGTAAAATAATGTAAATTGTATTTAAAACCAGCAGTTCGTTCGGCATTTGGCATGTCATTTACATAGACGAAGTTGTATTATTATGTTATTGAAATATCAAAAATCTGTTTGTTTTTAGTCATTTGATCTCTCAATTTTGTCTCATGAGACACGCAAAATCAATCTGGAACACGGATTTCAGATATGATGCTCATGCACTAATCATAGGTCTCTTATATATCGACTTGTTTTGATGTTGTTTTGTTTTACTCAGTTCAGTACCCATATAATCTCGATGCTGGTATTATTTATTTACAAAGATAGGTATTATTATAGTTAGTATTTATATGTAGAATATTTGCTAGAAAAGGATTTAATTTCGGAAAAAATAGGTGGATGCAAATTGAAAATTCAAACTATCGTTAGATGTTAGTTAATCAGGTTCTGACGACATTATTCAAGACATATGAAGTTTTTCATTCCTGTGATGATTACTAGATTAGTGATAAAGTTGGTGCGTCAAAAACTAGTACCATATTGGAAGGTAATCGGAACATTTTAAAAGCACGTTCTGCCTGTGACCCTTACGGTCATGGAATGTACATTATGTCAATTAATTAACAATTTATGTAATAGTCTGTAGTATACGAAGCCAACCAAAACTAACATGCACAAAGCACCAGTTAATTATTATTATTGTATAAACTACTAAATTCAAATGTGCCATCAGTGTTATGGAATCGCTGCGATGAATGGTAAACTTATTTAGTTGTAAGCTCAGAAGGCCGACAGTCACGTCATCGACACAATGAGAGAGCGTATAAGTTTTAAGTTGTACTAAATATGAATTTCCCTATGAAATCTTTTTTCGTGTTGTATTGTAATGTATTATACTAACAGAATTAAGAATGTCAATGTCAAGTAACACATTTTTTGTACCTAGTCTAGTCATTGAGATCATCATTTCCTTGTATGATTCTAACAGCAATTTAAGTGAAATATTTCAAGTCGGTGCCCTGAACATTTAACATAAATTACGTACTTTATATACACTATATCTATATCTATACTCAAAACAACCCTGTATTAATATTATACCTACTTACATGTAATATTCATGTATGCATTCATGACGCGTATTGCCATAATTATATTAGCAATTTTTTAATTATTTGAGTTAATTGTCATAATATATGTCATTTGTCTCAAACTAGAATCTAAATTGATTCAGATTAAACACGGTTTGACAAGTTAACATTTACTCCCACATCCACGTTTTCTAGCGATAGCGAAGGGAGCACATTATTTATTTAATCACACGATGCCGATTCCAACGCATATATCCTACCTATGATGTATAATATTGTTATGCTTGTGTTATATATCTTTTTATACCAAGCACTCTCATAGCAACCAAGCACTCTCATAGCAACCAAGCACTCTCATAGCAACCAAGCACTCTCATAGCAACCAAGCACTCTCATAGCAACCAAGCACTCTCATAGCAACCAAGCTCTCTCATAGCAACCAAGCACTCTCATGCAACCAAGCTCTCTCATAGCAACCAAGCACTCTACGCTTTGACATTACGCATTGGCTCTTCGATCGGCACTTCTCTATCCCATTAATGGTTTTATTTAATCACACGATGCCGATTCCAACGCATATATCCTACCTATGATGTATAATATTGTTATGCTTGTGTTATATATCTTTTTATGTATCTTATCGATCAATTTATAAATTCTGCCATTAAGTATGATAGCACCTTACTAGGTATTATGCCATTGCCTCATGTAAAAATCATCCTTTGTTCTTTTTCTTTGTGTGCATTGTCAAATATTTTTCGACGCTGGTTGGGTGGGCGTATTATATATTGGTGCATGCATGCATACCAATACCAATAAAAGTTGCATTTGACCACCCAGCATGTTGCGAGTTTCCCCAGGTGTTTGTAAATAATCCTTTAACTAGTAAACCTCACGCATTGTTTGCTACATATACCCAAATTTACCATCAATACTTACTTACCCACAGTGTATTTATTTGCCTGTTTCATATCTCCCTTCACTGTTTTGGTGGTAGCGAATGAAATATCAGCTGCTGAAGGTCGTCGTTTCCGTGTCCCCTCCTTGTCTTCTTATGTATTTGATGTCACTGTTTTGTGTTGTGTAAAAAAAGTGAACGTAAGTATTCCGTCGTAGTAGGAAAATTCAGTAGTTAATTTTGAGTTTTTAGTGAGCACTCTCGGGTATTTTCAGTAGGGTATCTAAACTGGTAAGTCATTTGTCATATTCTCATATTATTCCCGTTGCCGTTTCATAATATTCAATATAATTGGTATAAATATGAAATACAAATATTTGAGCATCAATTACTTTGGACTTTGTGTTATTATCCATGAGGGATTTGACGTCAGAGGTTGCGTAAATGTCAAAGTAGGGCATTTGTTTGTTTCTTTGTTTGGAAGTAAAAATAATAAAGCACAAAAGTACACATGCATGTCAGAATTGTCAGATTCAGAAACTTAGAACATTGGATGATGATTGTGATATATTGTGAAGAGTTTTGAGTTTTGGTCATCAAGATATGATGTCATTGTCATTACAGTTTTTGTGGGTTTTGTTTTTGTATAACCACAAAACAACCAAGACTGGCCCACTGCGCAGTGTAATTAGCATTGTGGCTAATCTGGATACATGCTGGTGGGTTCCCGATTTTTGATGTAAATAGTTGATAGTTCAATGGAGAATTCATGTGCACCATCGCATCAGTAGTGACTAGTGAGTGAGCAGTAGTGTTATTATTAGTATTTTAGTATATATCACTAACTCGTTTATCACGACGGGATATGGAAATTATGAAGGATAGAAGAAGCGTTGGCGTTGCTCGATCACTGGGCTAATGACGAAATAACGTGTCCCGCAGTGAAAATGATATTCCTGCTCCCCTGCGTGCGTGTTCGAGCTAATTGACTACGTTTTCTGCTGTCCTACGAGTCCTGTTTTACAAGTTACTACACTACTAACCTTTTTTGACGTCTTCCTCCTTAACGTTAAATATGAATTTGAACACGAGGCACAATGGATGGAAACAAGCATGAGCTACACAAATGAATGATTATTAACTCTACTCAAAGAAAGGTTTTCATAACTATACACGCGCATCTAGTATCGACTCTAGCCTTTTTTATGAATGTTTGCAGATGTTAACATAAGTAGCATAATAAAATAGTTTGAATGACGGACTCGGGCTCTGTATAAAGATGTTTAATGTGTAATAGAAAATTTGTTGTGATTTTATTTCACACTGTATTTTTAAAGTGGCTGATGGACATTGTTCTCCCTTCTTTTAGAAAATATACTAACGACTCATTGAGGGCATACGTTAGCCACCGCGGTCACAAGGATCGAGACATGTAAAGTTGACGTCATGTTAAGGCTATTAGCTGCTACCAAACAAACCAGACGAGCGAATAAGAAGGAAATGTCATTTCTAAGGAGGCTCATCTGCCAGGGGAGAGCCCTACTTACGGAATATCAACTCTTTGGATATCATCGTTGCTACAACGGACAAGGTGGACAGCAAGATTGGAGATTTTTAAAAATTGAGTTACCTCCGAGAGGAAGACGGTTCGGAGGAGGAAGTACCAACCCAATATCTAGAAATGCTCCTTCTCCATCGCTGTCCGTACCTGACTTATCCGTGGCCACCCTTGCAAGGGGCACGGGAAATGCAGTCAGAGCTACATCTCCATCGTCAACTCTCCAATGGGTGGGACAGGAATTTAGGTAAATTTGTTAACTCATTTTGTCAGAACCGAAGGTGTAGGCATTGGCTTACCAGGGCAAAAATTGCAATAGTCTTTTATATCTATATTCCCAGAAAAATTTTCATCAATAACATTTTAAGCCGGGTAACGACAAATGAACAGATTGCAAAACAAACAGCACAGCGACTGATGTACGGTGATTCGCGTCCGTTCTTTGCACTTGTTGGTGTATCCTTAGCTGCTGGAACAGGCATGTTATCACAAGAAGGAGAATTTGACAATTTGTGTTGGGAGATCAGAGTAAGTATAGTAGAATACAGTAAACTTCTAGCTGCGTCTAAATACAATTGTCAGCGAGTTAGTGAACTTGTATATTACGGAGTGTCTTGCGTCTCACAGGAATCTATGCTGAAGAAACAAAAGAGTCGAGTATCAGAGATCATTGTCCCAGAAGGTGCAATATCTGTGAGAGATCTCAAATTTGGGAATTTAATTAAACAAGGTTGCAACGCTGCAGTGTACTCCGGCGAATGGATCAACAATCCCGGTACAACTGAAAATCAACAAAGTGGACCTTTGGCTGTGAAAATGTTATTTAATTATGACATTGAATCAAACGCTAACTCGATTTTCCGTGGAATGGTCAGAGAAATTGTACCTGCGCGAAATATTAGTTTAAATAACATACACGAATTGGATCGTGGGTATGAATTAGCAAATTACCTTGCTCAAGTTATTTTTCTCTTTCTGTGAGCTCACAATATGTTATTATGGTTTATGAATCTTTATAGGATATTCGGCACTGTAAGGCGCTGCCCTCCACACGATAACATAATTGAGATAACCCATGCCTTTGTTGACCAGGTTCCAGTTTTACCTGGTGCAATTGACAGGTATCCATCTGCTTTACCAATGAGAATCAATCCAGATGGTTTGGGACGCAATATGAGCTTGTTTCTAGTCATGAAAAAGTAAGTAATGTTAGTTACAATTGCATTCTATGATGTTATTATTACGGTATCAAGGCGTTAAAAGTCTTTAATGCATAATGCGGTATCAAAATAGGCAATAATAATAACTTTAACTTTTATTCTTACTTGAAGATATGATTGTAATCTCGCCGACTTCTTAGGATCAAGGAGAGACTTAAACTTTAGAGCCCGATTACTTATTTTTGCACAGCTCCTTGACGCTGTTGCACATTTGGAAAGAAATGGGATTGCACACAGGTATGAGAGGCTTTCTTAGACTTTCAAAATTCAAGATTTGTGTACCTATATTTTTTCCACTTTTGAATATAACATTATTCAATAGGGATTTAAAAACGGATAACATCTTGGTGGACCTCAAAGAAGGAGACGATTCTCCACGAATTGTCCTCACAGACTTTGGTTGTTGTTTGGCTGATAAATCAAATGGCTTGCAATTAGCGTTCCGCAGTTATGACACTGAACGTGGTGGAAATGCAGCTCTCATGGCTCCTGAAGTATCTACAGCCGTACCTGGCTCGTGGAAGTGGATAAGTTACGAGAAATCTGATGCCTGGAGTGTTGGCGCAATGGCGTATGAAGTGTTTGGTAACGCCAACCCTTTCTATAAAAGCAATACCTCGGTTAAACCTTTGGACAGTCGATCATACACGGAAGCAGATTTAAATCCGATTTCAGGAGAAGTGTCCAGCATTGTAAAGAATTTAATCTCCGCGTTATTAAAAAGGAATCCCAACGAGGTACAACTTCAGTTCAATATAAAATTGTAAGTTTTACTTTTACGGCAGACTTTAATTGACTATACTCAATATTACAGAGACTTAGCGCCCACGAAGCTGCAGTCATAAGTCATCTTCATCTGTGGGCACCCACGAGTTGGCTTACGAATGGTAAATTACCAAATGACGATGAGGTAAGCATTGTATCATCTCTTACTGTGGTTGCTGTTTAAAACGCGAGATACCATGCGTCTGTCAAATATGTACACATGTTGTATTGTTTACTACAGATCATGCAATGGCTTGTGACATTAACTACCAAAGCATTGTGCAACAGCTCTGAGGAACTTCAATACAGATTGATTCAAAACTTCCTACGTCGGGTAAAATTCCGAGACATCAGGTTTGCTGTTAACTGGCTTAAAATAAATCGCTAAGTACATAAAGTAAAAGACTAACGAACGGAAATGTGATTTAAAGTATATTTTAATTGTTCGATCAATCTACGCATAATGGAAGTTGTCGCATTTCTGAAATGTACTTTGCCCTCGATCGACATCCGATATTATATGAATGATGTATATTTAATTTGTGAAAAAATTACCTATGTACCATAATAATATGCCGTGAGTTCCCTTCGAATTTTAAAGTATTATAATATTAAATTGTATAGTTGATAACACACTAACGGTGGAATAAAATTAGTTAACTAATATCGACCAAAAGTTGCCTACAGACGCCCTCAATTTAATTTATATGGCATATTATGTTATACTGGCATCATGCTGATTTTCGTGTATGTAACTGTTTAGGTACTACACTCTACACTACATACATATATTGCATATTGCATTACCTGCATCATCTTTGCACACGCAAGTTTGAAAGAGCAAGTGTCTCTTATCAAATCAGCAACAATTTTAGGGGTTTGAATGCTTTAAAAGTATAGTTAATCGAAAGTTTAAAAGTCATCGAAATGTGTTATCAAATAGCAGATGAAAACTGAACTTGCTTGCTTGAGCCTACTATGGCCTAAGCATTAGCTGCCAAACACCATGCACCTATGTTTAAATTGTCGCTAGTGAAACAAGGAGGACCAGCTCATTGTCAGCTCCTACATTGTTTATGGAGCATTAGTAAGAGCTAATTTATTCGTTACTGGCACGAAATAATTCCTCCATGGTTTAATTCTCCCTGTCTGGAATTTATATTTATATACCTACGCCGTGTGCTAAAAGTACCTATCCATTGAGTCATTTGACACCATTCCTTTCCCTTCTCCTTCTTAAATCAGTGACAACATACCTAAAAATCCCTGAGACGTGCAAGAAGTAACTCTTAGTATCCGACTCCACTATATATGCAATGGGTGGTCCTCGTACAGTCGTAACAGGTATAATGACGACAACATTATAACAGGCATGCATCGTATCGTTCTTTATCTCACATGCAATCCAAAGATTCACGTGTACTCATTGATTGATTCCTTTTACTAGTTTTCCAAAAATATCAAAACGCGAGGTCTTCCTTTGCACAGGAAATCGCTGACCTAGCTGGGCGTCCAGAGTGCGTTGAGCAGCTTATGCAAGAAAACGTCATCTACATCCTGAAAGGACTTTTGACCGATGTGTCACTAGCAATTCAGCAGAATGCAGCAATAGCCGTGGGAAAGTTGGCAGCTCACTCTGCAGAAATTGCCGACATTCTCGACAAGGAAGACGTACTGCGGACTTTGGTTTACGTGAACATTGAAAGACCAAACGTATACCGCATTTTGCATTGCCACATTGCCAGTCATTCCTCATTATTATATTACTTTTCCCTTTTTATTATTTTTATTATTATTATTTGTGTACACCACCGATTTTCACCTTTTTCCAGCGGTATTTGAAACGAGCCACATTGACTTCTTTACGGTCCATCGTGAAGCATAATGCAGCACTGGCCCGGTCTGTTGTGGAAATGGGTGGATTAGAACTCATATTGGGTTGCATGGAAGAATTTGACGCTTCAGTGAAAGAAGCAGCTGCCTTCGTTCTCGGCTATATCGCACGACAGGATTTAACGCTTGCTTTGGCTGTGGTAGGATCAGGTACAAAAAACCAGCTACAAAAAAAGCATAAAAAACATCTTGCACCATGCAATTTCCCAGACAAGTCAATAATTTCAATGATGAATGACTATCAACTGCCCTAAATCTCCATTTATGTTGTTGTCTTGTAATAATAAAATTACTCAAAGGGTGTGTGCCCCTGCTCGTCTTGTGCTTACAAGAGCCAGAAGTTAATGTTCGAGTCGTTTCAGCCAGCGCTCTTGCAGATATTGCGAAACACTCGGAAGACACGGCACAATCAGTAGTGGATGCAGGAGCCATTCCTCACCTGATCCGTGCCACTAGCAATTTAGACACGAGACTTAAGGTAACAAACAACACACAGACCAACCATCCTAAAACAAACGATAATGTTTTTGCTTGCAAGGGTCACCTTTAAGTTTATGCAAAGACAAGCTACCATATTTTAAAAAAAAGAAAAAAGAAAGCATTATCATAAAACCGCAATGAAAATGGACTTTTCCATGCAAATTCTATAGCGGCAAGCCCTTTATGCTTTGGCATCCATTGCCAAACACTCGTTGTATATGGCAGAAATGGTGATGGAGGCTGAAATTTTCCCCCTGGTTTTAGAACACGCCGGCCATACAGACGAGTACATTAGGTAAATTAAAAGTTTTACCACATATATAGCTACTACATATTTCAAATAGTGGATAACTACTACGAGCGGTTTTACACGCTGCTTTTACATAATAACGCTCTCTCTGGGTAAAAGATTCATATAAATACAAATCTATATATTGCTAATGGAATGCTTTATTGTTTTCCCCCTTTGATGGTTTTATATATACGCTCCCCTGTTCACCTGGATGGACCGACCGACATAGGAAAGCGGCTTGCACGCTGGTCAAAGAGATTGTACGGCATTCTCCAGAGTTGGCACAAATGGTAGTGGAGGCTGGTGGCTTAGGGGTAACTCTAGACAGAGGAAGTTTATTGCCTCAAGAAAAAAGAAAAATGCTTTCACATCAGCTATTTTATTCCTCTTAATTTAATGAAATCACCTTTCCCTGGCTTTTTATATATGTTTTAGGTGCTAGTCAACTCCGTCATTAAAAACAAAGGAGAGAATCGACTGCCAGCTATTTTGGCGTTGGGTTTTATTGCCGGCCATAGCCCTCCCCTTGGATTGTCAGTAATTTACAGCAAGGTATATAATAACACACACACACACACGTAATCTACATTTATTTCAAATTTTGGGAGCTGTTTTTGTCGAAAATAAAACAATCAAAGAAAGGGAAACCTCTCTCCACATTTTCCCTTGAGAGAAAATGTATGCTTCGCTGGCTTAATTATTTTTTTATACATGTTTGGTTCAAGGGAGTTGATGCACTGTCTTTGGCACTTGACGAAGAGTTTCAGAACCACGTAGGGGGTGCTACAGCATGGGCTCTTGGGTACGTAAAGTTGCCACGTATATATCACACACAACAAATGCGACATGTATATGGCTTTGCAAGTTTCATGCACCGAGAGAGTGCAAAGGGTTGCCAAAATCCGGAAAAACGTCGTTCTGAAAAGAGACAGTTGCCACATGTATACAGCGTGTGGCAAGCAACAATGATTCCATTAATTTTTTTTCCTACGCGCGTATACGTATATCTATCTAAGTTGAAGACATGACGTTTACTCCCTTTGAAAAAAAAAATTTGCTTATGCAGGCACATTGGTCGTCATTCCGTGGAACATGCCAAGACTATTACGAGCGAAGGTCTGTTGCAGAAAATTCTGGAGGTGAGTGAGTAGCGACGAGTGTGAAACACTATATATAATCGAGAGTAAATATCGCTAGCGTAAGTTTTTAGTAATTGGTTTAGATAAGATGTATAAATGTGCCGTGTTATTGTCCATTCGCACGAACGAGTGCTGCTGCTAGACTAGGAGGAGAAGTGACTATTTACTTACGTAAACTTAAAGTACGTTCGTCCGTTCGTTCGTACATCCATCTGCTAAATGATGAGGGGGGATGTACGTACGTAATAAGTGTGAATGATGTGACATGTATGGCTCACTGGCGAAACGAATGAGTATGCATATATGCGTACAAAATATATTTCCCTAACATAATTAGAAACAAGACAAGTTCCATCAAGTAGCTTATTTTCTGAAATATGGCTAAGGAGATGCATAATATGCAAAAAGGAAACGTGCCGTGTAGAAAAAAGTCTTTTTCGTTTGAGAGAGGGATTGCGTCAATGATATAATTTATTACTCAAATAAAATCCATTACGTTTAACACATAACTTTTATAGAATGCTAACTAATGTTTGTATTCCTTTTTCTCGACATACATACTATATATTTCCCGTTCAACTCAAATATAACGGTGATGCGGACCACGCTTGGGCTTACATGATAACGTACGTCGTACTTAAATGTAAATATACAGCTGTACATGTGCAAAGGGAGCACGGAAGAGATGAAAGACAAGGCTAAACAGGCTCTGAAGGTATGAAAAAATTGTTATCGGTCTCCTCTTTTTCTAAAAATGATATCACTCCTTTCCCCATATTTTTCTAACTTTTTAGCGTTATTTATACAATACATATTGTGGTAGTCATAAATATTAAACGGTACAATAATGAATGCCATTTTTTATTTACACTTCTATTCTATATTGCATCTTTCCCCGGGTGAAAAAAAAACGGAAAATAGATGATATTGCTCCGAACTGATGACTTGGAATCTATCCAGCCGTTGCTAGACGTAGCCCCAATGAAGATCATGAAGTACATTATTGCTCAGTATTCCAAGGTAAGTGGTGCACTTATGTAAATATTTTGATTCTTTTAATGATATAAAAACCTCATGTGCACATGGATCCACTGGAGTGAAGTGGACTGAGTGAGTAGTACGCTCCTTTTTTCAGTTTTCATAGTGGAAAACTGTAATGGTAATTGCGTGTGTATCATCGGGTCTGCATAAAAATTGAAAAAAGAGAGAGAGAGAGACTGGGCTCGGGCTGGCTGGCTTGGAGTTGGAGTCCGTATGTGTGGGATCAGTTGGCCACATTGGGTGCTTCCCATAATGTGATGGTTTACGTTTAGTTGCTTTTCTCATGACTCATGTCCAATGTTCCTTTCAAGAGAAAATTCTTTACGAGATCCATATGGGATGGGAGTTTGGTTGGGAAGAGCGTGCGGGTACATGAAGTTGACGTTTATGTTGGTTGTTGAGTTAGCTGCTTCTTTGTTCCATATTTTGCGTCATATATACATATGTAGTCCATACATAGCGTACACATTTTTAGTTACATAATAGGAAAGGAATTTTTACTTTGATACAATAAGGTTTTTACTACACACAACAAGAAGGTACAACAAACAGCGTATATATATCCCCGTCCCGTCTTCATCGGTTGTTTATGTGGAGCGGAAGGGCTTGGAATTCTTATGAAGATTTTTATTACACATTTAGGTAGATGATGAGTTGCTGTTGTTGAATCTTTTTCATATATGGAGAAACCCCTGTCCCGTAAGTAAACTTAATGGAGAAATGTTAAAATGAAAGGGTAGCTGTTGTTGTTGGCTGGTATGGTGGGCTCTTGAGTGAAAAGCTTGCATTCAGAAGACTAAAAACTCTCCCCTCTTGAAAATGAGGCATCCTCCGGTTCATTTAATGGGAAATATAACATGGCAGCAGCGTAGGTATTTAGGTAGACGAGGTTATAGTAATAAAAGTCAGCGAATATACCATTATTCCGGCACTACATGGGTATTATTAATGACTGCATTCATGGCACGGCATCACAGTCAATTTAGATAAGTCAGGCTGGGGCACTTGGAGAAAGTTGGTGAGAGGTCGGTTGCCACTTCTCTGTTTATTATTTCCATTATTCAGTCCCTTTGTTGTGGGCACGGTGGAATTGCCGAGCCTTTGGCTGTTGTTTTGGCTCTCTTCAAAGGAAACAGTTATTTGAGGGTGCTGGTTGACCCCGTCTCCTCTACAGCCGTCGTCGAGATTCATGCCACTGCCAAGTGTCAGATTGTAAAGAATGGCTTCCAGTGTTCCGCTGTGGTCTAGGTCTTTCCTTCGAACACAGTTTATCCTTTGCTCTTCCGCGGCCATCATAATTAGATTCTTTAATACAGCGCTTCTTCAACCCGACGCGGCGGACCAGCTACTTTGCTATGTACACTTTTCCGGTGTCTGTTGTGTGGCTTGACTCGCGTGTGACTGCGAATTTGGGTGTGTGTGCGAAGACGAGTCTCTCTGGATCGATGAGACTGTCAGGGTTGACAATGGTTGATTGATGAGCAGAGCTTCACTGCTGTTGATTAGGTGACTGTAGGGGAGCTAGAGCAAAGTGGCCTTCTCTGTCAACCTCGT
>JAANSN010000644.1:0-50695 GCA_036850665.1 Dicranocentrus wangi
GCGGATTATGAGGAAAAAGGTGTTCCTCCAGTATTTAAACCCGTGGAACCGCTTCTTGAACTACATTCATCTCCAATTTTTTAACTTGCAAACCGAGTCGAAAGCTTGGGAGGTTGGAAGGAAGCATTACGATCTGGGTAATAATAAACTTATTATTTAATTAAGATTTGTTAATTATTTGTGCGAAGAAATCAAAAGAACGTCAAATATTTTTTTGTAGGAAACGACTTGTTCACCTCGTTTCTCGACCCATGGCTAACATACTCTTGTGGCTATTGGGCTAGAGCTGACAATTTGAATGATGCCCAAGTTCACAAAATGGAGCTTATTGCAAAGAAGCTAAACTTAAAGCCGGGAATGCGAGTTTTAGACATTGGTTGTGGGTGGGGTGGCCTGTGTAAGTTTTTAGCGAAAAACTACGGGGTGGAATGCGTCGGGATTACAATTTCGAAAGAGGGGGCCAACTACGCCAGGGACTCATGCAAGGGTCTCCCTGTTGAAATACGTCTTGTGGACTATCGGGATCTGGACGAGGAATTTGACCGCATTGTGAGCGTGGGAATGATGGAGCATGTGGGGTTTCGCAATCATCGGGAGTACTTTCAGGTGATGATGATGTTATTATAATCGCATATTATTAGAGTAAGCTAAAACTGCGCCGGCTCGTCGTGGCTGTTACTTTAATTAGTAGCTTTTGGAAATTTCTCTAGGTTGCCAATCGCTGCTTGAAGGATGACGGCATCTTTCTTTGTCATACCATTGGGATAAATCACCAGGAGATGGTCCGAGTTGAACCCTGGTTCCACACCTATATTTTCCCTAATGGCTGCTTGCCCTACCACCTGGACATTGCAAAGGCGACAGAAGGGCTGTTCATCCTGGAGGATTGGCATAATTTTGGGCCTGATTATGCAAAAACGCTGCATGCCTGGTTGGCCAATTTCAACTCGAACTGGCCAAAGCTTTCACACACATATGGAGACCGGTTTTATAGAATGTGGACCTATTATTTGGAGTCGAGTGCGGGAGGGTTCCAATCCAGAATGGTCAATCTCTGGCAGATCGTTCTCAGCAAGAACGGGCTCGAACCGATGGAGGGAACCTACAGGGCTGCACGTTGAATTCGTTGCCATTAATTATGACGAACTTAAATATTTGAATGTAACACTATATTGATAATGATAAGCACTACATTGCTTCAACCACATTAATACATAACTAATTACTTCACCCACCCGAATTACAAAGATACCATTTGGATAAAACCGAATACGTATGAAACGATAACTTTTTAAAGTAATGAAAAACAATAAAACAAAGAAAACACGAATTTAATTATTGAGCTTCCCATTTTACTCTACTTGCAATTGCATAAGCAGCCTATATTCTCGTTTTAAATATAAGTATTTTGGAGTTTTGACTCATTCATATTCGATTCTTTACGACTATTTAATGAATGTGTGTCTGTGTGTGTGACATAGCCTGTGTGATATGTTTGCATTTTTACAATTACATGTGAAAGGCGGATTTTAAAATTCGTTATCCTATAAAAGATTTGTTAATGCAGACGCTAACAGGTTGAACGAACCACTCAACTCACCAACCCATTCAGCCCAAGCTTTACAGCAAAGTCCAGACTAGGAAGGAGTATCAAACATGACCTACCTGACTAGTGTATAGTCGGATCATTTGGAAAAGTTGTCAAGGCTTTCAAGTTCAACTCGGATGAGAGGAGGCCTTGATTGAGCCGAGACGTGCTGTTGTATGCAAGTTTGCGGTTGCAAAGTATAGTTTATTGCTTTCCAATGGTTTCACGATTTTGTTTCTTGTTTTTCACCAAAACCCTGCAGGATTACACCTGCTTCCCAACCAAAAACATACAAAAATAGAAAAAAATTGGAAAACCCAATATATCATATAATAAAAGTAGGACAAGCCCTATAAAACTTGCTGTTTGTTTCATTACATCATGAAAGGGAAAGGGGCAGGGAAAGAAAAACAACCAAAAACGCCAAAAACCGGAAACGGTTCCGCGCCCCAATCCAAAAGTAAACTTTTGAAAGACCGCGCAGCTACAACGAAGCATTCCAGGAAAAGCGGGAGAACCTCGTCGCCAACAACCCTAGGCCCTCATCCCAAATCTCCCGAAGAAAACGTTAGTCCAGCTCCTCCTCTCACCACCACCCTTACCACCCCGTCTGCACATGACTTGAACGCGGAAACGCTGCGGCTACAAGGGAAAAAGAGGAGGACAAAAGAGTGCGATGAAGCTGTGAGTGATGCCGTTGCGAATTTTTGGGACTCTGCGTGGAACATTTGCACGGAAAGGATGTTCCTTACGACTGCCCCAGAGACGGTAACCGTCGAACTGCGAAACGACTGGCTTCGGATTGTGGAAGCAGAGTGGCAGGATTTGGACATGCGTGAAACGCCAAATGCGCGACCAAACAGAATCTTCAAACGGGATGAGCCACCACTCCCCCTCGCATTCGATACCATGGGCTAGTGGGTGCCTGGAGGCAGTGCCAAAGTCCCGAAGGGAGTCTGTCCTCGACCCGTTCTTGAGGGATGGGCAATTCCCCGACGAGGCACCGCTTTCAGAACAATTCGAATTTCCTACAGAAATGTAAATCAAAAACCGAATACAAAATATTTTTAGTCATAATTTTACCCATGATATTTAATTGCTCGTGTCGCATTGATTTTTAATACAAGGAGCGAAGGTCAAGAGTCCCCTGAGGAGTCCCAAGAAGAGCGAAAATCAATGACAGAAACGGAAACAGAATATGATCATCATGTTATCGGACCCGTACACGCTGAGGACGACCACTGGGATTTCGATCTGAATGGGAATCCCCTGGTGGAAGGGAAGGATTTAGAGGATGAAGAGATGTCGGAGTCTTCAGTGGACACCGTGACTCATCCCTCCCCAGAAACTCCTATCATTCTCCACATGCGGCCAAGACCTTTGAGCTTGGGGGAGTCAACTACGGAGGTTGAGTCTAGTAGTAGTCCTTCGTCCCGGACCCGCCGTGGCACAGGCAAATCCTCCGTGTTGGACCGGAGGTTTTCACCCAGCCAGTGTGGAGGGAGAGTGGGCTCGGGCGTATTCCGCCTCCATTACGAAAACACGTCTGAGGCACTAAATAGGATGAATCAACCCGACGAATATAATAACTTCAGTAGCGCTTCTCGATACGGCTTTTCTTTTTATGATATTGCACAGCAAATGATTTACAAAAACGAGAGGAGTCTAAAGGTTAGAAGAATGAAGGAGTTTTACTGGGTTTTCTCATCGTCGTCAGCTATAATTTAATCCTTCAAATGATGTATTATTGTTCCTCAGGATGACGAGTTAGAGGTGCAGCCCTTGTTTGAAGATCGGACGCCCCGGCATTCGTTTGGTCTGGAGGACGATCACCTTGAACCAGGTCATCGGACAGGAAGTTTGGCATCTAACGGAAGTTGGCAAAAAGTTTATCAAAAGAAAAATGACCAATCTTCACAACCGGTTTAGACGACAGACGGTCAAATACTTTATAAACGCCAAGCCAAAACCCAAGCAGATTAGTGAGCACCATCATAATAATCATAATAATCGCGTTTCATCTGGAGGGAGGACCGACAGTAGACACTCTAGTGCAGCTAGTTTGAGTAGTAATAATAATAAGAAAGGAGGATCCGTTGGCGACAAGAAGAAAGGGCAGCGTGGTGTGAGCGTCAAGTATTCCTCTCACTCCGCCTTTGGTAACCTCCACCAACGGGCCCAAAATAATCGGCAGGGATCTCACGGCTCTTCGTCCCACAGCCGGACCCGGGGGCTCAATAATGCCGCCAATGTTACCACCCCACCCAAAGGTGTACCATCCGAGTCCCAACATCACCACAGCTATTCATCGCCCAAGGTAAGTGATCCAGCACGGCCAAGATATGGAAGTCACCAACTCCCTCCGGCACCACCTCCTACTACTAAATCGGGGCAGTCCAAGCACGGGAACATGCACGTGCGCCTCCGTTTGTCAAGACAGATCGAAGGAGGAGGGAAGACAGCAGCAGGTTCCTCTGGCCCCAAAGTCGGGATATGTACAAAAGGGCCAGGCTCCCCAACGGGATTGTGTCCGCTTCCGCTGCCCAAAAGACAATACTACGACGACGACTACATCAGCATCTTGAATTTTGTAACAATATAGACGGTCCAATGCAATGATTTTATATTGACTAAACTGGAATCAAGGCGTAAAGAATGTTTAGTAAATAAACTAATGTAGCTGGGCAAGTATTATAGCGCATAAAGGGAAAGGATATATGGAGCAGTGTTTTTATTTTTTATTTGATTTATTTGGCTAACGATGAGATGGCCGCGGAGCAGCAAAATCCAACTGTTGTATGGCCTACATGACGTGAGTTACCTACTTTATTTGTCCTGCGAGTCCCAAGAGATCGAGATCGATCGTACAGAGAACTGCCGTGCCTACTTGGTGTTATGTGATTTCGGTCGGTCGGAATAAATATTTAATTAAGCGTTCATGCAGACGCATAATGAATGGATGGTTGGCATGTTGGATAATCTTATAATAGGAGTTGTGTGCATGTTATAGTTATATGCTCGCTTTCCTGGTACATTTCCTACACTCATTGAATACGCAGTTGATTGCAGCCTAAGTACGTGCCTTCATTCCAACTGTGGGAATGTGGTGGATAATATGCTAGTTCAATTCCAAGACCAAAATAGACGTAAATATTTCTGTGTAATGACCATATCATCTAGTGGAAGCGACCAAGAATTAATGATTGAGTATAAGGCAAGACGCATTCCAATTCCCCTTATTCCAGTTAGTCCGCCTTCTAGATGCATATCTATATACACAAAAAAACCAGCAGAGATATAATCGTGGCTTTTTATAACCTTGAATGATGAATCACAATTCAAGGAGCGGATGACACACATGATTCCAGGTTTCAGGTTGTGCAACGAGCTTTGCCAGCTCGGGTTGCTCAGACTTGGCGATCGGCACTTGACACAGTTTTAATTTTAATATCTCATCATCATCATCATCATCATCATCATCAGTGAATGAAACCCTATAACAAACTGGATAGCCTAATATTGAAATACAGTTTTAGTTACTTATTGTACATCGTCAACCAACATGAAAGAAATCATCCTGTTGTTGTCAGCCTTGTTTCTTGTCAGCTTTGCCATAATTGTTGCAATGGTGTACTTTGGGGATCCGGATATAGATTATCGCTTGCGGGTAACAATAGTTCAATTTAATGGTCACCGCTACACTTATTACACTTTGAAAATATTTATTACAGTGTATCATGCCATATAACTGGATTGATTTTTTTTTTTACATATTATTACATATATCATGCCAGACTGGAGACTGCGATTTGAGAGACAGAGCTTTCAGCAGACCGGTTACTTCTTGAAGAACCAGGGGCGGTGAATATTTTTTATTCTTACTGATGTATTACACCATATTTTATATAAGTCGTATAAGGAAGGATACCTAAGTCGTTTGCGTAGTTTGTAGACGCGATTTTTTTTAGACAATTCTACTCTTAAACGCACGCGTGAATTTTCTATAGTAAACTATATATTGTCTCTATAATTTTATAATAGAATATAATCTTGGGAGAAAATATAAACTGGGTCGACTATATAAACGTTTTACTACTCTAATATTTCGTTCATGTCGGAAAAGGCATTAGATTTGTTTGTCGGGTGGACGAAATACGAAATGGAGTGTTAATATCATCATGGTCATTCATGACATTCCTCAAATGTAGCGTTATATTATCTACCATAATATTACCATTCCACAGTGTGAACAGTGTGTGTGAAGACGTATTTGCATATGGTATTAACAAGTTACCACATCATCAAGAATCATCACTAAAATATAAAATACTCTACGCCAAAGTATCAGTACAAAGTATCAGCCAAAGATGTAAGTTATATACACTACTCGCTACCTCAAGTACAAACCTTTGTACGTGTATGAGAAGTGCTACATATGGAATTTTTACTTAAAACGCTTTAACTATCCAATAAACAAAAATACCTAGATGCATATCAGGGATATCGAAAAGTAAATCTTTACTTTTCGATATCCCTGGGTGCATATTAGGTGAACTTGCTTGTACCTATTGTCATTGTCCCATTGTGATTTTATTGAGGTGTTCCCTAAATGACCTCTTCCTTTTTTTCCTGCTACACATTTCCAATGTACACTCTAACACGCAGGGTGTAAAAGGGACAAATATCGTTGTTCATTTTTAATCCTTCACATTTTACTTGATTTCATGGGGATTGGGAATCCCTAGTAGTCTTATTATGAATAGTCCTAGGCAAACGGCAACCCAAAGCCCAATAAATCATAATCATCCCTGATATCAGGGAAACTACAAGGTAATGCAGAGAATGTAGGAGAGAAGGAGTCGGACCTTATGCATGATCACGCATTCACAATTACACATTTATGACCACCGACTTAAATATAATAGTGCCTGTCTAAGCCATTTCTTGGAGGCTCGAGCTGGGTGACACGTTGCATTGGGAAGAAAGAACTAATAATCTTACGTCGTGAACTCAACCCTTCTTCACAGGAAAAGGGGAAATACTCTGTTCTGTAGAGATAAACCAGCAGCACCAACAGCAAACATGTATTAAGCATTTGGTTGAACTGGATTGTGAACCAGTGGGTGGTGGTGGGGAATGTGGGGATCTCAACACTCTCAACTCAACTCGTTATGCATTCTCAACATTCAATACATCTACCTATATACCTACTCCTCACATAAGCGGATGTACAGTTTGCACTGCACATCTGGGCTCTGTGCATCCTGTCCATCTTGCTACAAGATGTTAAATAAGTTTTAAATTTTTCTCGGGGTTTTCAATTTCTTCTGCTCTGGTTATGAGCTTTTGGGTCCATGATGTGATATGGATTTCGAACAATTAGCCATTGCCACTATCCTCTTTGTTAAGGGAGGTAAGTACTCTTCCTCAATATTAAATTGTAAATAAATATGAAACAATTCTTTGCAACATGACAGCTGGCGAATTTACACATTAATTTGCATTTTTCCAGGTGTTTGCCTTCATCTACCTAGGATTAAGGTGATATAGGATACACTTGGGACTGACGTGAGATCCAGTGTAGTATTCGCAAAATGTTTATTAAATGGTTTGGAGTAGTGTGGCCCTTGTCGAAATTGATTCGGAAAGAATTGTTGTATAAGCCTTATTAGCGGGCATTGACAGCCAGCCCGCTGAATCAGGGAAATAAATGCCGTGAGTATTTGGTCCAAGTTCAGACTAGTTCAGAATCTCAAGGTAGAAGATTCTGAACTTTATAGTTTTAAAATGAATGGTAAGGTATAAATTTACGTGTCTAACTAATATGAACCAATATCATTTTCCAATTTAGAACAACTGATCCAATTTTTAACTTTCTATACTCAACAGAATAATACAGGCCTTCACCAATCTCTACTTTAGCGTTAAGCATCTATTGCTCGATAAATTGTGGTGCGATTTATTAGTTTACTCAATATTCAATTACAATCCCACTTCATCTGGGAAAGTGTAACTGGATGTCTTGGCTGTCAGCATTTTTCTCGCAATAAAGCCCTATAATTTGAATATATTACTGAATATTAATATTATTATTACATCACGTGTATAAACTACTTTGCCAATGTGGTCGTGCATCCCCGTGCATAATTGAAAGGTCAGTAGTAATATAGTGTACACAATGGAAACAGTTCTGATTTATAAAAGGTGATACATATCTGTAAAATCAATTAGACCTGCATAAATTATATTTTGCAGTTAGAACAAGGTGGCTATTGGATATACCATAAACTACCGTTACCACTCAGCATTATTTGTCATGTCATCCGAAGCACAAAATGCACGAATCTTTAGTGTTTGAATACAGCTGGATTTAAAGTTTTTTTGGCGGCCGACGTATTTGTAGTTCAACCATTAATTGCATTGTCATCAAAATCATCATGGCTCATGCAGCTGAAAGTCTTCCACTCTCGATAGAATCCATCCCAGAGTTAAGTGCCTTCCCATTGATTGCATTATTGTCGCTATTTCCAGTGGAAAATGTAGAGGCAGGCATATTTTCCCGGATTACAATGACATCCATGACCAGCGCATGGTATCTCCCGATTGGTCATTTTGAAGCACTTTTTATAGCTTTAGCTGTACTACAAGTGAGTCTTACTGGAACAATTTGAATCACTGTTTCATTTTCTACTTATTTGGCTTTTTGAAAGGGCAGAGTCGGCCTGGATTCGGTTGTTTGATTCATTCAAGGTAAAAAGTAAATGTGAAACGGGTTTATCTGTTTTTTAAAAAGATTTTTGTGATGAGGTACTTTCTAATACTCCCTTTGGACATCACGAAACTGATTGACCATGGAACTCTACTGGCGACATCAGTGTCACGGAAAAAAAGACGGGCATTGGATTACCAGGATGTGGTCCAGAAACAAAGACTGGCAGAGTCCATGTTTTCGGTAGGTTCGGGCTCATATGATTATGAATGCATTCCTGAATTTCGGAGTAATTTAATGATTTATATCATTGAAGGTTTTACGACGACTTGATAAGGATGATTGCGTGTTGCGAGCGCTATGCGAATTAGAGTATGGTATCAACCGTGCTGGGGAAACATATTCACCTGGGATTACTGACCTCCTTGATAAATTGAAACGGTAACAAAAATGGGCCCGTTTGGCAAATACTTTTCTGTTTTTGTCTATTGTTATTCTAAGTCTTCCCACCTTTTAAATTGTAATAGGCTAGGGTACCGGAGGAGAAAGTATGCTGGGATGGTCATCCCAAATAATGTTACTATCCCGGACAGAAAAGTCCTTTCTGAATTCGAGGATGCCGTTCTCTTTGGTGCTGGGGATAACACGCTTCTCTGTGAACCAACTTTTGAAGACTCGTGCGCTGGAAACTTTCCATTGTGCCATGTCGATAGAGCCGAGCTCATAGACTATATTGACAAAATACCAGTAAGCCTTTAGACGAAGATCTGTCATGGTATATACATTCGTGCATGATAATTATTTTCTGAATGGAACTCAAGTGAAACGTTTTTGAATTTCGGACATGTTTAAGTTTCTGCGATTTTAATATTCAAAATCAGAATACATACACTTTAATAACAATAAGTTTGTCATATAATTCTATGCTTGTATAAGATTTATATTATTCTAGCGTAATCTAATATATTTTACAATTAAGTAATAATATCAAATAATATACAATTATATCACAATACAAATACGTACTCCACTTACCACTCCATTATTTACTCGTTTATGAATATGATTAGCTATTACATATACCTATAATCTGTAGTTGCATATCGTTATCTTTATATTATATTTCTATAATAAAATATTAATTTTACAAATTACATCTCGAGTTCTAAAAGATCATTTCAACGAGCAAAAAAGTGCAGTGTATTCTAATAATAAATCCTCTCTTTTATTAAATACTACCGAACTAGCTATAAATTCCAAAAACCTTCTCGACGAACTGCTAAGATTACGTAAAGATTTCTTCTTTTCTTTACAAAACCCTTCTAAGAACAACAAATGTCAGTATTCTAAATATCAAAATGAATGCGAGGAGCACTGTGGAGTGACTCCAGTACGGGAAGGCAAACCCTCCTCCAGTGTTATGCCTCTCCAGGATTTCCTCTGGTTTGATGTATGCCACCGTGTCTGAAATGATGCCGGTGATGTTGGTGGCGCTGCAGCTGGGAAACAGGGTCGGACTGCCGCAAGCTATCGGCACTCCAAAGAAAAACTCAATGATTTGCATATTCCGGAGACCGTTGTAGACCAGGGAAGAGACTTTCAAGTAGGTGGGGATGTTGGAGGTCAGATAGCCTCCGAGAAGTTGGGCGGCCACGGTAAATATGGCAGCCGTGGTGGTAGCCGTGTTGGGAGCCAGCACGGAGCCAAGAAAGATGCCAATACTTTGAGCGGCCAAAGAGGATAAGATCTGATTAAAGAGTATACCTATAAAACCGGTAACGGTTCTCCCTCCAACCATCGGATAACATATGATAAGGTACAAACATGGGAGGAGCACCTCCAGCGGTGCCTCCACCAGCTTAGCTACAAAGTACGATGAGAATCTGTATGCCCCTGCGCGTCTCTCTTTGTTTATAATGGCCCTCTCGCTTGGCAGCGACCACAGAGCTTGAAACAGTACAAAAAGCATCCAATAATTTGAGGAAAAGAACATCCACCCTTCCAGGTCCGTGATGTACTCCTCCGTCCTCGGCGTGCAGAACCACACGTAGCCGCTCATTATGGCGAGCGTGACGGTTTGAACAATGTTGATTGTTGAAAAGATGCGCGGCATGGCGAGGATGATGTTCCGCTCCGCGAGCACCCGCACCTGCGTCAGGAAGGACGTTTGCCACTCGTAAATGGACTCTGTCGAGTTTTCCCACAGTTCCGACTCGGGCAGCCCGGCCCAGCCGTTGCTCCGCTTTTGTTTGTCGTCCCAGGTGAGGAGCAGCTTGCTCTCGTCACACTTCATCTTTTCGAGAATGAACTCGGCTGGATTGTAATTCGTCTCGAGATGCATGCCCAGGCTGGAAAAGTAGGGAACCACCTCTTGGACGGGTCCAAAGTAGGCGGTTCTCCCGTTGGAGAGGAGGAGCAGACTGTCAAACATTTGGAACATGCGGGACGAGGGCTGGTGGACAGTCATGATGATCGTCTTCATCGACTTTTGCGCATACTGTTTCAGGAGACTTATCAAGTAGCCTGCTGTACAGCTGTCCAGTCCGGAGGTGCACTCGTCGATGAGGAGCACGGAGGGATCGGTGATAAGCTCGCAGGCCACGCTCAGTCGCTTCTTTTCCCCGCCGCTGAGTCCCCGAATCACGTCGTCCCCCACAATGCAATTCTGACATTGGTACAGTTCTAGCGTTTCGATAATGTTGTTCACCTTCTTCACCTTCTCCTGAGAGTTTAAATACTTTTTGTCGGACAGTCGGAGGAGGGCCGTGTAGACCAGGGTTTGCTTGAGCGTGAGCGTCGGGAAGAAAATGTCGTTTTGCATGACGTAGCCCAGTCTTGTTCTTTGAGCCTTCTTGGAAATGGTCTCCCCGTTGATGTAGATTTGGCCGGACTTGACGCCCGACCTTCCAGTGAGACAGCTGAGCAGGGTCGTCTTCCCACTCCCGGAGGGACCCATTATGGCAAGCAACTGGCCGGCTTTGGCATACCCTGAGATATTCTCCAGCGAAAATGGACTTCCACCCTGCGAGGCCGTGCAGATGTTGTGGAAACTGAGATCACACTGGATGTTCCATGCGTCCGAGGGGTCGTCCATCATTAGCTCTGAGTCTGGTGAGGATGACTTGGAAGGTGGGATCAGTGGTGGTGGCGTCTTGACAGCCTTCATTTGTCTGGAAAGGCATCGGCGTTAATTTATTTATTTAATCTTTGCATTGACATACATCAATTCAACCCGCACCGGCATCACCATTCACCACCATTCTATGTGCATATGGACAGATTTGTTTGGTATGAAATTGGCTTACCTAGCCCAGATGTCCCCCCTTTGGAATGTTTAACTTGGAATGGTGAACAAAAGTGGAAAGCGTCTTAAGGGAATGTATGGCACAATAAGTAAAACAAGCAAGTCCGGCGTCGTCTTTAATACCTCCTCCTTCTTCTTATTCCTATTGATCCCTATATTGTTAAGGATTAGCTGGTATGATTCATGGCGGCGACAGTGTTGCTGGTGCTGCGAGCTGTCGTGCGCAGAAAAAGAATTGCCAAATAATAATTGCGATTCCAGTACCTCCGACGATTGACTGTTTACGAATTTAACGTCGACTGAGCAGTAGTCGTCGTCGGGAAGTTGGAGACGGTGGTGTCGGCAGCCAGCCAGGTAACGTAAGATATATAGATAGAGGATATTAGCGATTGATAATTTTGAGCACTGTGTGATAGCACAATAGGTGGTGGTGTGTGGTTTGGTTGAGGAATAGTATAATATTATGTGATGTGTAGTAGTTGTATCTATTATGCACCCTTGTCTTTCACTTGTCGCTTCTGTTGCTGCTGCTTGAATTGTGCTTGCTTGCACATGTACAAAAGGTGGATGATATTACATTTGCAAACAAAGGGTTTTTTTAGGAATAAAAAACAAACGTTAAAAGTCGGTGACAGCTAGAAGTGTGATGATGGGCTCTGAAGATTGGCTCAGAGGATATAATATTATGCTGGCAAGATATAGCCATTTAGATTTGGACTGGATGACGGGAGGATGTTGATGTTGACGACTGTGTGCGGTGGTGGTTCAGTTTCAGTAAGTTTCATAAGCTCTCCTGTTCGTCGTCCTCCTCCTCTCCTGATATGTTATTAGACCCAAAGATGAGAACTCACAATTATATTATGCATATACATATCAGACATTAAAATATTATGGGCTGCTTTCGTGTAATAATAAATTATATTATTTTGTTGCAAGTTTGCGTTTGCTTGCACATCAAGATGATGCTTCATAGTCATCATCAGCCCCATCATCACATGAATAATATTACTCATATTATTAGAGTGATTTTTTTTGTGTGGATATACACACATTCTCGCTCGATCAACTCAACTATACACGCTCGCTTTTGCAGCTTTTCCATGTTAACTTGCGTTTGTTGTCAGCTTATCTCCGAGTCACGCAAGCTTATCGGGCATTGATATTTGTCGAGGTTTATAAGGTGGTGGTGGTGGTGGTGGTGGTGATGATGATGATGGTGATGATGGGCCACTTGTGGTTACGTATAACGCTGCTCCTCCGTGTACTCCTGTTGGATTACCTAATATTAAGTATTCATCGCCAAAGTGGCAATTGGGGTGAAGTTGGTGGTAAAACCATGCCCGTACCAGCACCTCCTGCGTTGTACATCTATTGGTACGAAAATCCCATTAAACAAATGAAATACCTGTGCTGCGTGGTTTTATTATGTACTTATTACAATCAGTTTGGGTTTGTTTGGATGGATGGATGGATATGGATACGGATGCTTCCTTTGAACTCGTCTACAAAAATTCCGTTGAACTCTGATATTCGTAGTATGTAGTCTGGCGACGGAGGAGCACGAGCGGTCAAGATCATCATTAATTGTAGCCTGTGGTCATTGCCTCTCATTTGTCCTAAAGTTAACCTTAGCAGCAGTCCTTATCATTCTCATTTTATCTCAGGTGTGTTAGGATTGATGAGGTGACAACGGGAGAAAGCTATTCATTAGGTACAACAACCGTTCATCATCATCAGCATCATCATCATGACCTTATATCAAACCTAACTGACCTGAGATGAAAAATTTAATTATAGTATCCGTGTATTGGTGATGTAATCTATTACTGCGCATATTTTAGCTAATTCTGTGACTACGTAAATTGGGTGAGTTGGAACTACTTGGAATCTCAGGAACATGATAAGTGAGGAGGATGCCGGGTGCTTATGTAGAACCAAACTTTCCATATATGAAGTCGTAATCAATACGAGAACGGTTTATTCAACTTACTTAGCGCTACTATGCATCACCCCCATTCAAAAAGCTCGTGGCAAATGAATGGATCTGTTGTTGTGGAAGGTTCAACGGCTCCTCCCCGGTCGCGTAATTGTCTTTTCTCTTAGAATTAAACAATTCTGAAATCCGCACAATCAACAATCATCTCCCCTTCCTTGCATTATTGCACCTGAAAGTAGAAAGAAGTGAAAAGAGAAAATCATTTCATATCAAATTATTCTTTGCTAAAAGTTGCAGGGTACAATGAATCATTAACATACTTGTTTCTATATTAAAATATTTGTGCATCATATGTCCTTTGTCATAATAATTAATGTTGAGGACCCTCAACAGAATATTTGTGAAATTCGGCTGCATTCATTCTCACCATGAGCATTAGCCAAGTCATTGCCCCCTAAAGGACACCTAACACAAATAATATAATGCCACACAGAGAAGACAAAAAACTTTTTAAATCAAGAAGTCAAAAGACAAGTTTTATGGTGCATGGCCACCATTGTGAAATGAAATGAAAGGATGTTTATTCGCAATTGTAATTTTGTCGCAAACTCTCAAATAAATGCCAGGACAGGATGAAGAAGAGCAGCTTGTTGCAGTGCAGATTATTAACCTCGATTTTTCATCTCAAGGTTATGCACCAATTATGCAAACTCGATTGGTAACCAAAAACCGTTTGTCGCTGTCAAATTTTTGTCAATGCGGAACAAAATGCAAGAAATTGTGATGAGATGATAGGAGAGGAGATGGGGATATTTAACAGTTCGTCATTTTCCCCATTTTCTCATTAAATGGCAATGGCCAATTGATGACATTTTTGGCTGACTCAAAAAAAAACTCATCAAATTATTGGAGTGGATTATTGAGTGAGCACACAAAACAACGGTAAATACGACGTGCTCATTTTTTCTCACTAATTTTAAAACAGCAATAAATTAGGAATAACCGGATTGATGATTTTATGATTATAATTTTATGATTCCGTGCGGTGTAATTATTACAAGCAATATAACTCATAAGCAAATAAATGTCTCATATTTTATTCCGATTTCGAGTGGCACCTTGAAACGAGCAATACCTGAGCACCCACTTGTGGCAGCTATATGATATGGCTATGTATGATGCAGATGGAGATTGAAGATATGATACATAATATATGTATATGCCCATAATTATTTTTATGAAATATCAGAATTGCCCATGGTTAGCAAATAAATGTCAAAGAAAATGTTATGCTTCAGGTATTTCACGACAAGTGAGCGTGAGAACCGAAGAGAAAGCTTAGTGATGTACAAGGTCCTCCTGTTCCTCAAAAACTTGGGGCAAGATGATAATCCCAAAATAACCGTAATAACTGCATTTTGCGTAATGTAATATTTGCATCTCTGGCATTTTATTCGTTGATCGCCAAACCGAGTGAACTTGAAATTGGAGTGCATACCTAATTAAATAGAGAAATGAGCATCATGGGATTTTAGGTTGAAATGTTTTTGCAAAATGTGAAAACACTGGTTTTAAACACTCCTCCCCCTACATAACTCATTAACTCTGAAAATAAATATTTAAAAGTTGATAATAGCAGGAATGAAAATAGTAGGTAGTTTTTGTTTGCAAACTTCAAGTGTTTAGTTTTTATTAACGCTGAACTGATTAAATGACCAACAGCTTCAACTCCGTCAAAACTCGATTCGGATGAAAACTGAGTGAGAGGACGTGATAATGACATTTGAATCCAAAACCTCCTGCACATCTACACCTGCATGCCTAGTACTCATTCATAACAACTTTGTTTTGATAGCCAGAAGCAAAGTGCGTCTGTGCTGAAAAAAATGATTCATTCAAACTACAAAACTACATATCTCGTACTTATCGCAATACTTTTTCATATAACAACATCGAGCATAATGACCGCGACAATGGACATTATAAAAAAGGATTGAATGCTGGGCAGCTTCACCTGCTCATCATCAGCCTCAATGCCAATGCCAGTTTGAGTTCATTCCTTGCTTCTCGTTATCCACACGTGCTGGGAAAGTTAATTTCGCTGATAACAAAAAAGTTGGAATGATAAAAAATGATGGTTTGTTCCTCTATTCTAGTCCACATAGGTAATATACTTTGGCATTGTCCTTGACCGTGGTCCGTTGACTTTTCCTGTCAAAACGGAAGCTCCACTGTTGGAGACTGAAAAGTACATAACCGCTAATTGAATGATATGTAATGATAAGTAATAACGATTCAATTGTAAAGTGAAATTTTGAGAACCATCGCTTTTGCTAATACTTAGTTTCCATTATATCAGATTATCAGAATCAGATATAAAAAAATGTTGTCATCCGCCGCAAATAGGGTGAGATTCATCACGTACTTTACCGATATCTTCAAATTCCTTGCGTTTGACAGCTCAGTTAACGACTCCTGGAGCCACCAGGCCCAGAGTGAGATCATGGTGTCAAGCCAAAAAAAACGTAAATCTCAAGTATTTTTTGAATGCTCCATCGATGATTCAATTTCACGGCTTAAACTATTACAAAGCAAGCATGTTATGTTGGGAAAAAAACCATGCCACCTTGCACAAGAACATTAGCTGACGTTGATCACATTGTGATAATCCCGTGGACTTGCGTCAGTCGCCGTTTTAGCAATAAAATTAAAATCATGTAACGATAATGGGTCCATATCTTGGAAGAAAATAGGGAAGGGTGCTCGACTAATCTTGGTGGGAACGAAGAATTGTTGGGTAGACATGAAGAAATGGATCCTTCTTAAAGTAAACAGAACGAAGGATGCATGGAGCGTAAACAGATTGATAATCCGACGAGCAATTTGTTTTGCAAAGGAGAATGACAAAGATTTTTGCAAGGAGCAAAATTGCTCTTTGCTCCACATTTCTTTCAGCACATAATCGTAACCATTACTTTTCGCATTACAAAAAAACCTAATGGCAACACTGAGGCTGAGGTACCCTAAAAATAAACCGCAGTCCAGCCAGATTGAGACGTATGACCAACGTTTTTGCACATGACTTTCTTCAAAGAGTACCTACTACACAGTTGGAACCTACTACAAAATGATCAGTTGGTCATAATCAGTCATCAGGAATCTAATTGCAACAAGTTGCAAGTTTCCATATTCAATTTTTTGTCATTCTTCCCATTTTTAGTATTTTAGGCTTCCAAATCAGTCCCAATTTTACAATCAATTCGGCAAAAGGCAAAATATGCTTGTGATGATGAATGTTGATATAACGAAAGGTGTGAGGTAGTGAGGTTAACATAAAAAAATGCAATGCTGGCTGACTCCATCCATGTAACTCAATACGCTTGTATGAGTGTACCGCAAGGATTTTTAACGCATCTGACTGAACCAGAGAGAGAGAGAGAGCTTAAAACAGTTGCTGACGCTGCTGAAGCCGCTTAGTCAAACTGGACGTGGACATACTTTGATATAGATATAAACTTGAGTAATATGTCATAATGGATCTCCATAATACGGAATAGGCCGCGGAAGGTCGAGGAACTGCCGCACACACAAATAAACGCAATTATTATAGTGGTTAATGCTGCTGCACTTCCATCCGCATCCTCTTCGTGGAGATGCGATGATGATGGTGATGGTGGTGGTGCTGCTTCTGATGGCGATGATGATGATGATGATGGAATGGAACGTTACATTAAAATATTATATAAGGCACTCGGAAAATCTCCTTCATCATTCTAAAAACCCCATCTCATCTCTCCAATTTTTGTCTCTGTTGTAAACAAGCACGTTTTAGACAGTGGGGATATAGTTTGCATGTATTACTAAATATAAACTGAAGCCCAACTTGATGAAGTTCCACAATACACGACAATTCGACACATCTCCATCCTTCATTTATCACAGGCAAGGTGGATCACACACATGTGTCATGTGTGCACAGCAGCATCTTTCCTCTCTGGCTAGTTAGTTCTCTGTTGAGGGCTTATCAGCGTCGATCTAACTAAAATAACGTGTACGCATCATATGTATACCAATACTGTGTTATTAGCCAAGAGTTAACAAATCATTTTGTTAACTCTCCATCCATTTCCACTTGTTGATTAGCTAGTTACCTATTTATTTTTGTTTGTGTAGAGTGTATTCAAGGTGGATGGAAAGGTGATTGGTGGTGGTGATGATAATTGGGGATTGATACTCACTTCTTTTATTACATAGAAGGTGACTCCGGGCATTTAGGTATTTGTCTTTGCCACTTGCAACAAGCGTTTAGCTGATAATATCAACTGTCAAAAACTTTCATGAGCAGTGAAGTGAGCGGCGGAACCCACTGTCGGACGGAATAGCAGCACGTGAAGTGAAAAGTATTATTACCTATTCTCTCCTCCCACTTATCCAGCAGGAGAGTCACGTAGCGTTGCATGAACAAAGGTACAAAGCTCGAGAAGGTTGGACCACGGGAGCTACCACTCACTACCCATGTCGATAAGGAAAGTGTGTGTTGTTTTCCCTTGTTCCAGTAGTTGCAGTCCGGACTTGCGCTTTGCTTTTTTTGCAGACAAAGGAATGCATGTGGTGGTGGGTGGCTGGTGGTATATGGTGTAGTGTGTAGTGCTAAAAATCTGTATCTATAGTTCATCTGTCCAGAGTGTATCTTAGCGAGATAAACACTTTGCCACACATCATCCTGCTCCTCATCCTTGCTAATATGGACAAGTGGACTATACAAACGTCGATATTTCACTCTAGTTTGCATGGTTTTCGTCCTGTCAGCAATATATGCACCAGTGTTCCATATAGTCTCCCATTTTAACAAGTAGTTCAAATTTAGGGTAACAGTGGAAAAGAGAGTTGATACGACTTAGGTAAATAGTTTCCTATATCCCGTGCGACACTCTGATCCTTTAAGACGATGGGTAGTCCCGTCAATTTTACTCCCGCTCTGGTGTTCAACAACAAGTTTCCGGTGTTGTTCGTGCTTTCTTGAGTATTCAACAAAATCATAAGCTTTTCCTCTCAACTGTTCATTACAACAACGCAACGCAGGAATCCAAATCAAAGTGAAAATGGGGAGTCCTTGGCCTTGGCCACAGGAGCCACTGAAGCAGCATCCCCAGCCAGCACCTCCCATCAACTCCATCCAGAACAACAACAACAATAACAATCATAATATCAAGCGGACAACAAGTTATGGATATGACTCTTACGCTTTTTACAACAACCATCACAATCATGACTTTCATCAACCGATGCAATACCCAAGTGCAAGGATAATCCCCTCCATGCCTGCCTCGCAGTCGGAGCACATCCTCGGTCATGATTTGGGCCGGAGGCGCTCCTACCCTTATTTCACCTTTGATGGGGGGACCACCCAGCAATCGATTAACAACAACAACAACAATAACCTAGTTTCTTCGCCGCACCATCGCAATAAGTCCTCAACACAACAATCTCAGTTTGCAACTTATGTGAAAGAAATTCCCACTTGGAATATTTATTACTCGGATCAGAAGCATAGGATTATCGATTTTACCGGTAAGTATTAAACCTAATTTTAGGTAATATTCTGACAATCCAATCACGCCTACTTGGAAATTAAGAAAAAAGCTCATACCAATAGTAAGCTGCATACATAAAAGAGGCACTTGCAATTTCGTATTCCTGCGGGAAGGAAGGGATATCGATATCGATGGCATGTGCCATTCATTAAGCTAGTGACTGCACATTTCCTTTTATGCCAAACGTCATTAAGTATGCCCGCACACGTCTCCACCAGAATATTTATTTTAGCTGTGAACGTTGACGTTATGTAATGTAATAATGTAGACAAGAACAACTCCATTCAGCCCGACTCATTTATCAACCAGTTAGTCAGCCTTTGTTTTGTTGACACCTGTATTACAAACCTCGCTGTGGATGCTATTGTCAACTCGACAACGGAGAACTACTGTGGCGTCGCCGGAGGTACGTTTTTTATTACAATCATGCCTCGTCGTTCGCCCACCTCATTTCCTTTCCTCGCATACATTTTCTCTGTGTTTAACATTTCTTTACAACGCAACGTGAGAACGCAATGTTTTTCCCTTTGCAATTTGCATAGTTGATAGAGTGATACACCAGCAGGCTGGAAGAAATCTTCGTGAAATCTGTAAATCCATCCCACGGTTGGGACCAGGGAAAGCGGAAATGACGCCAGGATACTCTTTGCCAGCGAAATGTAAGCAAGTTTTTTCTCAAACTGTTCCAAGAAATTTGTCTCATATTGAACTATAATTCAAAGGAAAAGAGTTCCAAAGAAAAACAAAAAAATCCCTTCATTTAATATGTACTCAACGTACGACGGGTCATTTGAACTCTCGTCATTATCATCAATTTTCACATAATTTCTTCTCACCATCATCCGCGCAGTAATAGTAATAATAATAATAATCCTTGATTAAATATAAGCATCTCTCTTCATTCTTTCTTTCTTCGAAATGATTTAAGTGAGGGATATTTGTTCAGCTGGGGAATTCAGCAAATTTTCAGAGAAGGCTATGTACACACACATAACTCGCATTATTATAGCCACGACTTGATGCTTTATCATCCGCAGAAGAGCACTTTTATACTGTTTTTTGTATATACTCCGTAATCTGTAATAGGGACCAACGGTGCAATGATGCGTGCGCGTACGCAAAACAGCTTTTTTAGGAGAATACAAAAAAATGTTAGTTTACGTAGCATGCATGCATGCCTCAAGTTAGCGGTAGATAATCTCTACCGTCGCAGCAGCAGTGGCTTCAGTTTTTCAAGAAGGAAGAGAGAGAGAGAGAGAGATGGATGGAATGAGGAAAAAAACTAGTTTGACAGCCGCCAGTTACATATATTACACGTTACATCAGCACTAGCAATAATAATAATACCAACACAACACAGCTGTGTTTTACTTGCTCTTTTCTTCTTCTTGTTCCTCTATATTTCATGAACCACCTCGTCTCTTCTTCTTCTTCTTCTCCCAGATGTTATCCATACCAATGGACCTTTGACAGAAGATGCAGAGCAACTAACGGGATGCTACGTTAATTCCTTCAATCTCCTTCTCATGCACAGACTGAGGACCATTGTAACCAAAAATGCATAATACTTAATAATTTTTTTTCTGCTTTTTTTATTTACTCCAAACATTTTTTTATTACACAACTAACGAGACTCTTCTTATGACAGAAACAATGATCATAATGCATCGAATCGTGTTTATTTTTTATTTTTGTTTGCTAAAATGAACTGCTTAAAACTCTAGGCTTTCCCCTGCATCTCAACTGGGAAGAAGGGACTAACGAAGAAATTTGCTGCGGAGGTGGCACTCAAAACTGTCCGACGCTTTTTGGAGGAGCATAAGCATGAGGTGAGATGAGGTGGTGGTGGAGTGGAAAGGGGGATTTATTACACTATTATATTTTTTTCAAAGCCTAAAGTATTTTGTTGCATGTAGGCATGCAGTAGGGGAAAAAATTTCCTGTTTGTTTGCCTTGAAGTATGATAATATGCATAATTATAACTGAGATATTTAATATGCACATAAATAATCATATTGATGATGATGATGATGATGCTTGTGAGCATGGGTTCGTTCGTGCAGCCATGCATGCAAATACAGAATGCCACTCGCTCTTTTGAAATGTTACTAGACCATAATGTTACGTTAGATGAGATAAGTCTGAGGTTTGCAGACAAGTAACAAGTAATAAGAGTGGCGTCGTACAATATTGATATCTGCCTGAGATAATGTGCAAAAACCGCTCATGAAACACACGAACTTATTATTGCATTACAATGTCCAATATGTATGATCAGTTAGACCTTTCTTTGCTTTTCCCTTGCTTTATCGCGTTACATGACAGTTCGAAAAGGTAACAAGGGAGTTGGGTTCAGTTGATCACAGTCAAAAATCGTGACGGGCCTTTTTTTTCTTAATTTTTTTTTCTCCTTAGGTTGACCGAGTAATCTTTTGTCTGCACCACCAAAAGGACATCGAGATATACTTACGGTATATGCAGATATATTTTCCTGTTGTTGATCCTGACTTTCACATCACCACCACTTAAAGGACGAACACTCACCCATGCAGTACAACTATTCAGAAGAAGAAAAAAACTGATAAGCTGACAAAGAGAAATATAGTCCGAGTTTTATTATTGCAAAAAAACAAAAACGAGATGCGATGATATTTTTTTCCTGTTGCTCACCACACCACCGTCTCTGTCTGGTTAAATTTTTTTTCGATCAACTAGATCATGCTCGAATGAACGTGAACCAATTTCATAAAGCTCAAAGCAATCCTCCTAATAATAATAGTAATAATATAAAAATCTTTTTCCTAAAAGAATAATGTAGACGAGAACCAGAAAATTGCAATCAGAGACTGTCTTTTCTTTTAGCTCTACTACATTGTTCTAACTTGCGTATAATAATGATCATTATGATTTTGGATGTGACAGTTTGTAGGAGAGGAATTGTCAGTTTATTATATTAAGGTCTGATTGTTTTAGAATTTTAGGATGTGATATTATTACATTTCCACTCTCAAGAAAGGTATATTTGTATTCCTTGATATATATTTCTTGAATTAGTATAGATAGTTCTTTGAAGCTTGAGCACTGTAAATAGAGAGCTTTCCTTTCGGCAGAGGATTCAGTTTTTAAGAAGCAGTTTTTTTCAGCTTTAAATATTTTATAGCATGTATGTATATAGTATATAAACAGATTGAACAAGGCGAGGCTGTCTAATTTAAATTAGCAATAATAAAGTAATAAAGTATATAGCCGACAATTGTTATTTTGGATAAAATATTTGTTCTTGTAATGAACTGTTTTTATTACAGTACGTACGTCTAAAATGTCTAGAGGTATATAATATGAATACCTGAGCTAATGAAACAACGGATATCCTGTGTGTAGCAATAATGCAAAAAAAAGACACATTGAATTTATATGACAAATAAAATACGTAATATTTCATTTTAAATCACTGCCTTACAAAACAAAGTCTACTACAACTACGCATACTACAACAACTCATATAAAAGCAACCAAATTTTTATTGACTCAAGAAATGTCTTACTATCACCGCTACCATCATCATCCCCTCTTTCTTCCTTTTACTACGTTTAAAGCAACGCGTCAGCAATCGCATGGGCATAATGATGGTAATGAGCAAAAAGTTAATACATTCTAATCTGCAGGCTTTTTTCTTCCTTTGTCTATTACAACTAGCCTAGATACCTATATACGAGCCGAGTTACGAGCACATTAATGAATGTAGGTATGTAAAACCGTTTGTTACATGCAAGCAAAAGCATCGTGATGCCTCCTCCTTCCTAGCTGCATTCTTTTTTATCATATTATCATGCGTTATTATTTGTCCAGAGGGCAACGTCTTCCAATAACACAGTTCCCTTCTTCCTTCAAGATACGTATATCGTGTGTCGTGTCCTTTCTTACCACCACAGCCACACTGACCGTCATTTTGAACTTCAAGAGATGAAGATGAGGATGAGTGAGGAGAGTTTATCGAAATCATTATCATTAGTATAAAGGCCATCATGTATTACAACACGGAAGGGCGGTTGTTGAGCCCGTGAGAGTTGGCTCTGTGTCGGCTTGTTCGGCTTATATGATCTCTGCCTGCAACTGCAAATAACTTTCGGCTGCCAGTAACACATGTTTATCTTGTCTTGTCTTACAAGAAGACGGAACGGAATGCTGCATCATCAATAATCTATCTATCTCTCTCTCTCTCTCTGACTGAAGATTAGACCCATATTAAACTTTTACCATTTACTGCTATTTTTCTCCCTCCGCCTGCCTCACTCAGCATCATTATTATTGTCATTTCCTTGCGTTACAAGAAAGTTGGCAAAAATATAGGTAGTTGAGATTAGTTCATAGTAGCATAAACTAGTTATCAAGACGTAAACTAAAAATACACACATTTATTGTATCTCGCCATTTTTTTCTGCTATTGACTTTGCATTTGCATTCAGAACTCTTCATTCAGTCCTGATTCAAGATAACACTTAGGTGCGCTACACGTTTGGTTTAGTTAGGTCCATGAGGATCATCACAAGTCCATAATAATAAGCAGATTTTCCCTTTCAACAGTCTTGCGGTTAACGTGTCTCCTTCTCCTCATCCTCGCAATTTCTCCTTCCTTATCTCTCTGTTTATACTGTAAAATTGAGAAGGCTTGATTTAGAATTCAGATTGAGGATATATACTTACACATTTGTGACAGGATATATTGCCTTGCTAAAACAAGCTTCTTTTTTTATTTAAAAAAAAGTAATATGGCAATGGCATACCTTATCCTATTCCTGTCCTGTCACTCACGCGTATCAAAAAAGGAATCTTTGAAAGTATTTTAATGTATGCGATGCGACGCTCAAGCAAACATGGTACAAACAAACAAGCAAGTTCATAGCTCAGCTTGCTTTCACTTCTTGTCTAGTAAACCGTCAATTTGCTCTAAAAAGTAACGTTTGATTTGAAAATTACTACTAGAGTACTATCCCTGTCAGAGTTGTGAAGAGGACGTGATGTAAGCATTTGCGACGAGGAAGTGGACATAGCATGCTTCATCCTCTATTACCAGCTGTATTTATATTATGAGACGTCTAATGAGCTTTAAGACCACCACGGAGACCTGTTGCATACCTTCACTTTCCTGTTGTCCTCTCATTTCTTCAATCTTCTTGACTACCTCCGGAATGCAGGAAAGTGGATGTCACAACCTCATCATCATCATCATCATCACACTACTAAAATAAACCACTATTAGGCTTTCAGTCTGCGTAGCGTAGCCAATAAGTGCCAATAAATTAAATAAATGAGCTTGCAAATAGATGACATTTATCACAGGGGTCGGTCGGTCGGCTCGTCCTCGTAAATACTTGTTATTTTATTTAGTTTGTTATTTTGATATAGTTCATTGTTATTAGTTGGGATTTTATGGGCGATTGGACTGATCATGTTTTACGTGGCTCATCATCATGTTGACAACGTTGACTGCATACGACAGATAAATAAGACCATTAGCTGTACGCTTAATATGTGGCTTGTGGCGTGGCTGCTGCATAGAATGGTATCTCACACAGAACTGTACAGAACTCCTGTGTTTACTACTCGTACACAATGTCTGTCGTTTTTTTTTCTGTGGATCTGTGTTGATTATTTTCCTAAAGGGCTTTGATCCACTGAGGGCAATAATCTTTCCTGGCCCAATGAACTTCCTAAACCACATTTTCCATGAGACCACATGCAATAAGTGTAATTGCAGCAGCACGTCCTCTGTCCGTGCATATTTTCTACGAATTACTCTAGAGAATCACCATGAATGGGCCAATTCCGATATTCCTTGCTTTCCATCATTCCATCCATCTCATGTGACGAGGACGACGACGATGATGATGCCATGCATGCCACTATACCAACCAGTGATCACCACCACCACGATCACCATCATTCACATGAATGGATATATGGGATATAAGTAATAACACAACTTTTTTATTACGTACAAGTCAATTGGAGGGATGATAAAAATAATGCAAACTTAAGTCCAATCGAATCGATAGTTTATGCACAGTTGTGCTGAACTGTTCATCGCTTGGTTCATCATCATCATGATCCCAGCCCAACAGTCGATTAACTACTGCTGAAAACGAGGAATCCAACGGGACAAAACCTATCAATATATTACGTAACGCAATGATAATGTGAGTGGTAATAGGAATTTGGGAGAAATTGAATAAATACATGTTTTACTGGTAGAAAAAAGTAGTTGATAGTAGTTCGAGTAGTAGATCTATTACTACCCAAACTTGTACAGACATTTATTTTTTATCCTTTTTTACTGGTCTTTTGAAGAGAAGCTAACTCAAGTTTGGCCTTAAAACTATATAGTGTACTGTGTATACCTTTTACTTTTCATCTTTTTCGTATTTTTGACATCCCACCACCAGCAAACCAATATCTTATTAAATTCCAATCTGTTGACGTCTCTAACGCTTCCGTAATAATATCAGAGAGCTTAGGCTCGAAAGAAACCTGTGCTACGCTACGATCAGCATAAGTCAGCAGCAGGTTTAGCCAACTCAACTTGTTGGTTTGGTTGATTGCCAATATTATTATAGTGGAACCATAAACGCCTTCGATCATCATTGTTTAATGAGGGCTACCTGACTAGCGTGAAAGTAATATAATTTTTGAATCAAAGCTAAGAAGGAAAAGAAGAAGACTGAAGACGAGCAAGAGAGATCAGCAGACAAACTGGGATCACCACATCATCATCATCAGCCGTCGATTCAAAGTCAATGAAATTGCGGTAAGTGGTAATAATATTTTACTTATGAATATACGCTAAATAAAAAAAGGTTGCAATGCAAGGCCTTTCTAAAACTAGAAATAAGCCAGGAATATATGTACACATATATACAGCTTGTTAATAATAATCCTGAGAATTTACGTAAGCGTCGGGTTTGTTGTTGCAGAAGAATTCCGTTAAAATAGAAAAAAATAGTATCGCATGCATAATTCAAATATATAGTTTTTTTTACAATTGAGGAACTAGTCACACTGTGCAGCTATCAACGCAGTAAAACAATTTATGTGGCCAAGTTTTCCTTGGTAAATCGCGCATGAAACACCACTTTACCCGCTCAAATATTCCCCATTAATCATCAACAAACATAACCTGTAATGTTCGTAATGTGGATGTTTTTAGTGGGCCTTTATAAAAGTCAAACAAGTTTCTTCCTCCGCCCGCTCAGTTCTGTTTGTTCCGTTGTGTCTTGTTCGGGAAGAAACACACTTTCGCATTATATTATTACAACATGATCATGATGATAGTGATGATGAGGATCCGAGTGAGCACACTGTGAGCATTAGGAATGTTAATGTGGAGAAAAATAAAAAATAACACTGACATTTTCCTTTTCAAGTTTTCCTTTTACCTTCCTCAAAGATGAGTAAGGCTTCCTTTACTTATAATAGACTTGAGGAGACTTGCCAACAACAACATCCCATCCCACTTTAACTTGTTGCACTTTTTCTCGCTAACCGAAAAAACATTTTAATGAAAACAATGTAGTAATAATAATAAGTGAAGGTGGTGGTGCTTGTTCAACTTGTTAAAAAAATCCCTAGTCCAGTTATTCCTTTGCAATCTGGTTGCATGGTTGTTTGGTTGGTCAGTGATGATGACTTGAAAGCTTGTCAGTTTGCTAATATGCTCAATCTAAAATGGGAATTTGAAAAAAAATGTGTGACTACCTAAGTCTACTTATTATGTTTTTAGTCAGTCTTCTTGGCTTGTTGCAGTTGTTGCAGCAGAGGAATGTGTGTATAATGCAAATTACGTTCGTGTGTAAAGGCAATTTTTTTTAAAGAAAAAAGTTGGTTCGTTTCGTACTACATAATAACCAGTCACCCAGTGGAATTCCATTTCCTGCATTCTTTTATATTTATTGTCTTCAGGTATTTGCTCATTTTTCCTGTGGTTTTTTATATTGTGCTGCTTCGAACAGAAATGTTCACTGGTCTTTTCCATTCACGTTGAGTTGAGTGAGACCGACCGGTGTAATGAGTGGAAATATATCATAACTGGGAAGAGGAAACGAAAAGTCTGGGTTGCGCAACAAAAGTATTTTTTTAAACACTACAAGAATATTATGTACGTACGTACGACATTGGTATGATGGGTGGTAACTAATTCCCACTGATTCCCATGGATAGCGGTAATATTACAAAGATTTATTTTCATTGGATCAATGACTTTGGTTTTAGGTTTAGGTAAGCTGTGTAGCAGCCGTCTCTGTCCTCGTCGACTTCCTATCCTGCCCAGTGTCTTATTGAGAAGGTGCGGTAGGTACGATATAGGAGACTAATGTTTGAATTTTGTTTAAATTTCGTTATCAAATTTGACATTGGGAGAGCATCAAAAATTCTGATTTGAGGACATTCTCTGCTATGCCGTCCTATTGAATTACAACATATACCATATACGCCACAGAATTGCAAGGCAGATTTATATCAAGAACTGTTTTGCATTGCCAATGCCAGAGCCAAACTGATTTTGCAATGAAAGCATTGAACTTTACCAACGTCATTCAATCCACAAATCACTTGATTTACTTTAGGACAGTTCGAGTGCGAGCACAAGTTTATACTTCTTTTTTTTTGTAGATTGGATTTGGATGCATGAGCAAATGTCCACGCCAAATTTGCTCACTCTCAAAGAGACAACAAGTAGTTAGGCACAGAGGCAGGCAGGCAGAAAAAAATGTGAGCGAGAAAAGGATTGTTATTAGAGAGAGAGAGAGAGGGAGAGAGAGAAAATTGGGTTCGAAGTGAGTTCAGAGTTCTCCTAGATCCACTAGCATATGGAGCAAGTACGTTCGTTGTTCTCGAGGAGAAAAAAATCGACAAATTTTACAATCTAACTGCGAATCAACTCATGTTAAATGTCAGCTCGCTCGTTCTCACTCATTCAGGTTTAATCCAATTCATTTGCTATTTTTTAGACCTAAAAGTCCCATGCCTTTACACTCGGTGAAGATAGATGTGTGGTTGAAAAAAAATACATTTTTACATGATGACGATGACGATGTACAAGACTGGTGCATGGTAGAAATCGTGCAAAACTGTGCAGACATTAACTTCAGTTCGCGAAATTATCATGTAATATTATAAAGGGGGAAAATGCAGGCTGATTTTGCTAGTATTACATATGTATGTATATATATGCGTGATCTTTGAACGGAATGATGTGGAAATGTAGGATGATTATGATGGTAGAGAGAGAGAGCACCCATAAGTGCTATTCAAGTGCGAGCACTGCTCATGAAAATAACTAGCTTTGGTCGTAGTCACTTTGGTCGTTCGTGTAATGCTGTTACATTGACCCCCGGTGGTTTTAGATTTACAAAGTATAAAATGCAGCGCAACCTACATCATCTGAAGCAGCTCTTATTTTTCTCTCTTCTGTCCTCCTCATCGAAAAGAGAGAAAAATGTGCAAACAGTATTACAGAAAGCAATGAAAGCAGCATGCTGCTCTTCTTCTTCTTCATCTTCTTCTCCTTCTTCTTCTAATTCCTATGTCATGCTTTTGTCTCCGCGCTATTAGATTTGGGTTTTGAAGACCATCATCAGCAGCTTGAGCACCAGCTCGCATTAAAAAACATGGCTTTGTTGCTCCTTTTTGGCTGGGTGCCGTAAAGTAAAGCTCATGATGGCTTTTATTCTGGTGCAGCAGTACCGTCACCGTCTCTTCTTGAGTGGTGTGGTGGTGGTGAGTATATGTGCATTCATTATCAACTGCTCAAAAGAAATTGTTCATTACTGCCGTTTTATTTGCAATCCTTAAATCACTGTGACTATTGTGACTGCAAACTGGGATGCTTGCTTATATAATGAGCTTCGTTCACACAGATGATGATGATGTAAAAAGAAGCTATGGCTGAGGAACGGTTCTTCTTCACAGCCGTCGTCGTAGCCGCCATGATCTTGAATATCCTGATGATCACAAGTGTTTAGTAGTATGGCTTTGTTGCTTTCTTCGAGTTGCATTTTCTCTATCTGATTGTGATTGTGAGCTGAGAGCGTCGTCGTATATTTGTACAAAGTGCAAACAAATGATTGCTGAGCTGAACCGACTAGCTCCACAATAATGTAACGCAATGCAGCGTAAAAAAATCCCCTCTAATGTCCTGTACTGTTAAACTATGTTTGAGGCTAGTTTGTCAATTAACGCTAAAGATGTGTCGTTTGTATTTATTTAACTGTATGCCAAATTGTATGCGAACAACAACAAAAAATCAATAGCATCACATCATAGTAGCACTACTGAACTGTACGGCTCAGATTTCAATTCCGAATAGACTGATGGTGATGATGATGGTGATGATGATGATGGGAATGTTGTCCTTGGGATTGTGTATTCTACCTCATTCTCACACTCATAAAACGCAAAAGTCCTCTATGAAAATGCCTAAATGCACTTAACTGCCGCTGAGCAGTTCGAGTTTTCTAAATGAAGGCAAATTGTGACGGGGTGATTGTGATCGAAAAAAACTCGTATGCTAATTTTCTAAGTGATCAAATTAAAATTCAATAAAAATTCAGGTGATACATTTTTAAAAGAAAGTACGCTGCTCAATGTCTAATTGTAATAGTTTGTCATTCAAGTTCATACTTATCACACGCAATGGGCCAAAATATTTTCTTGTTTGGTTAAAAGTTAAAATGCTAATGCGCAACTGGAATATTACCTATACTTGTTATAGAGGTTCATAATAGATAGGTAATTCGTGTTGCACGCGCATATTAGCGTATATGTGATTTTCTCTAATAGTTTATTGCGGTAAAACTGGTAAATATTGTCCGTAGTCCTTTTATGCCAGATTCATTACACATTCATAACTTTATTACGAGCAGGCTATATACATGTTATAGAGGTTCATAATAGATGGGTAATTCGTGTTGCACGCGCATATTAGTGTATATGTGATTTTCTCTAATAGTTTATTGCGGTAAAACTGGTAAATATTGTCCGTAGTCCTTTTATGCCAGATTCATTACACATTCATAACTTTATTACGAGCAGGCTATTGTCAAAGTCAGCATACATTATGGGTCAGTCAGCGCCTATGGTGAAATCTGAGATTGCACCAGTGGTCCTCATTTTTACTCCCTTTGTGATGATACATAATACATATACTTTGCCGTTTTATTATGTTTTTAGCTTTTATGTTGGTTGACTTCTGAAAGACTGACTCATTGCCTTGTGTACTTAACAGGAATTGATCTTTTAGTTTCATTTCAACACACATCACTCCAATTCCACGTATGTTAGTCTGTCGAAAGTCGAGTCTTACGTAAAGTGTCATCTCACATCAGAATTTGCTATAATAACACTCATAGTTTGGCTTTACATGATGTGTANCTTTTAGTTTCATTTCAACACACATCACTCCAATTCCACGTATGTTAGTCTGTCGAAAGTCGAGTCTTACGTAAAGTGTCATCTCACATCAGAATTTGCTATAATAACACTCATAGTTTGGCTTTACATGATGTGTATGTAAGTACTGCTGTTGGACAAGCAAATAAAACCAGCCGGAAGAGCCGGCCACCACACTCCACACAGTGGAAAACGCAGTTACAAAGTAGAAACCAAACAAAAAATTACATAAAGGGAATACATTTTAACTTTAGGGAAACCCCAAAACTGTGAACCCAATTGATTCACATTATTCAATATATAATTAGTCGCATCCCGTCGTGAATAACGTTTGGCCGACGTTAATTACTCATCAGTCATTTCATTAGCGATTTGTGCCGCACATTTACATGTGGTACGAGCTTCTATAGCGTCATGTCATTGTCGGTACCCAAAGTGTAGTCGTAGTCTAACAACGGATGTCGAGGATTATTCCCAGATCTACCAAAGATTTTGCACAAATATTCGAATTTATCTGGTTGTTCAGTTACGAGACGTTTTGTGAGACAGAAGGGAAGGCTGCTCAACCTTCTGCCCTCCCCGCAAACATTAGGCACAAGAAGAAGAAGAAGAAGAAGTAAGGAAACCGTCAAGGTAAAAGGCAGCAGCTGCATTGTGCACACACACACACAATGCGTGTACATTGCTATCTGAGTCAACCAGTGTTTTTATAATACAATACAAATATGTGGCAATAATAAAGACAACATTAGGGACTCACTCTTGATGAAAGGGAAGAAGAAGCCGAGAAAACGAACACGACTATAGAGTTTGGATACATAAGCGTTGTTGCGAGTTGCGATGCGATATCTCGTAACATCGTCGTCGCACGTCGCACGCTACACACAAGAGATGCATTTTTTGGGTTCTGCGTGTTTTGCATTTCTCGCCAATAAAATGCTCAGACTGTGCCATTCAGTTCAATTATATACTGCTCAAGAAGAGCCAATTAAATAAAGATTGCGTTCGCTCCATGTCCGTTGTACACATTATCCGAATAGAGTCTCCCAAAAATTGCAGTCTTCTGCAGACAAAAATCATCTTTGTCAGAGGTTTAACACCCTTGCTGTGCAGGTTTTACATGATCGCCTGTCTGTGACTCAAATAGAGGGGGAAAATATTGATATAGTGGGGTGAAAATTGATGGAGTGCTATGGGTTTTGTAACAATAATTCTCTGCTGTAACGTGTTATATTCCGCCTAGAACGCCAAGAGCGAAGAGCGACCCTGTTGTCAATAGATCAGTAAGTTGAATCCTCCTCATCATCATCATCTCCACTAAAAGTTTACATCGTTTAATACGTTGCGTTGCGTTTTTAGCAGGTACTCGTGTACTAGTGAAAAATATAACCATTTTTACAGTCATCATCATCATCATGTTCATGTAGTGGTGGTGGTAATTCTTTTGTGTTTCTCATCTTCGTCCCGCAAGACGACGAATACTGGTGTTACAGCTTTTACAACTTACTGTATATAGCGTACTTTTCGGTGGTGGTGGTGGTGGTGTGGGTTAGTTAGGGTGGGTTGAAGCATACTTACCTATTCATAAGTAAAAGCCTTTTGCCAAAATCCAACGGGACACCACACTACTACTCGTGTTTTATGCACATTTATCTTCTTACTACATGTACCAAAGCATATATATTACGTATTATAGTTGTGCAGCATCACTTTCCTACAGGCAAATAGGCACACAGTTTCACACAATTCAGCAACTAGCCTCAAGTTGAGAATGCGAGTGTGCCTGCCTGCCTGGTATTGGCTATATAGCATCTCTATATAGAGACTAGTATGAAAATCTTGCTAGTCGGAGGAGACTTTATCTGTGAAGCAAGCGTTTGCTTTATCATCATCATCCTCGTCATTCCGCATTTAACACTACAACTCGTATTTAGAGAATGTATACCAGGTCTAGCACAGTTACCACTAAGGTTAGTTTCTAGACTAGTTGCTGTACCACTGGTGCACAAATACCTCCATCCAAGTATATTGTTTGTACGCTACTGTAAGCTCTCCTCCGCTCCGTCTGCATCAATACAGTATTGTTGCACTTAATTTATATGTATTATTGTTGTGGATGTTGTTGTTGCTTTGTGCTATTGTGTGTATAATATACAATAATAATAATAAAATACAATATGATATTGTGTGTGTAGTATGAGTATCAGCAGCAGTTGACGGACGGACGGATCAGAAAAGTGTAACCCTGCCTGCGATCATCTCCATCATATCAGCCACCGCCACCACCAACACTAACCATTGTCAATATAGCAGTCTACTTGATCGTGTACACGGCCAGCAAGCCACCACCTGTCCTCTTTCCTGCAAAATTCCATCGGGTAGACAAAGCTAAAGCTGGTGTTTTGTGGTTCAGAGAGACGATTTCCATTTCCCAGCCACAGAGCCACCCTCTCCTCTTCTCTCTCGCTGCACACTTCTCAAGAGGAGACGTCGACGACGACGTTTTAGCCAAAGGTATCTTTTGTTTTACTGTCAGTTCGTCGTTTGTTTTGGCACCGACAAGTTGCCAAAAAAGCGAGTAGGTCGGCACGAGTCTGAAATATATTTTGATTTTAAAATAATTCTATCTAGAGTGTTCACACCTTTCCATTATACAACAATAATAATATTACTTGGGGCTAAAAAGTGTGGACGGAGACCCGGTCTAAAATTTGCCCAGAATTTTGCTAATATTTTCGTTGCTTCTCCGTTTATTACTACTTTTAGTGTTCTCTATCTCTGTTTGTAAAACTCCTGAATTCGCCATCGTCAATATATCATCATGTACGTCAAGGTGCAAAAAGTTCTTCAGCCTCTCAAGGAGGATTTGGCCGAGTGCAAATGTGTTGAGCGGCTTATCAGATTCCTTGAAGCTAAAAAAGTTCTCAAGCCTGCGGATATGAAGCATTTCTCTGGAATCTCATCTGACACCGAGCTCGTGGATAAGCTCGTGGAGGTCTTGAAGAAAAGGTAAGAAACGATAAGATAACGGACTAATAAAAAAGGTATTTTTAGCAGCAGAACGCATTCAAAGCAAGTGAAAATCAGTACAGGAAATGGGCTTGCTCTTGAACTTGTTGGGGAATGATCCTTTTGTCGGTGTCATCATATCTTAAAAAGAACCTTGCCATTGCTCTTGTTGTTGTGGAGCTTGGTGACTTTGGTTCCGTGGGAAGTTGATGCTGACGAGACGAAACGAAACAAACGGTTGCAGTTGCTCCACTACAATTGCTCACTTTCTGATGCGTGGTGTCTGACCTCAAAAATACATACCTAAGTAACATTATTCATGTATGATGAATTCATGATGAAGGCATTTGTTGATTGCGCGTATAGTACAACTCGCAAAAAAGGTATTACAATTCATGCCTTGCTTGCCTACACTGCTGCTACATGCATCATTATGATGATGGAGGTTGTTCAGCGTTTTATTTCAGCAATTCAGCATGAGAAAAGTGTGTGAGTTGCGAGCGAGGAAGGAGATAGAGTTGCAGCTCACAAGCTGTGTCTATTTTTTTGCCAGGATTAGGATGCGTATTAGTAGTGCATCGGATATACACAAGAGTTGAGAGAGACGGACAGACAGGGAGGCAGGCAGAGAAGAGGGAGATGAGATGCATGCATATGTAGGTTACAAGGGCAAAGTCAGCTTTGTTGTAAATTTTTATACCATCATGATCCTCAGGCAATGTACGACTACGACGGAACGACGCACAGCACATATTATGCTGATTGACGAGTAGAAACAGCACACACTACTGTTGATGCTGTATAGCCTGTACTGTTATTACTGCAAGTTGGCTAAATCAAAACTGTATTGGCCTATGGGCTAGTTGAGTTGAGGTTTCATTTCTACTACATGACAAGAAGAAGTGCTAAAAATGATGCCATTGCTTGCTTTCCTGAGTACATTAACACTCTGCCTGCCTGCGTGTGCGTTACTGCTGATGTGCAGCAGACAAGACAGCCAGTGTTTACATGCTCTTCCCAGTAATCCCATAAATCATTGAGAAAAGCACGTCACTGTATAGCAGCAATAATATGATTTGCATTTTTTGTATTTTACTGGCATAGAAAGGACTAGTGTAATTCTAATTGTACGTTTGTGCTGAAGAATTGCCACACAACAGCATTTATGGATGATAGAATTCGAATTTGAGCATTGATTTTATATAAGCATCTTAATAATCAAGTGTTTTCACATGATTGACTAACTAAAAAGTGCATTTTCACCACGCACAATCAGAATCAAGGGCTATGCCCATAAATTAATGCAGATAGGTACGTATAAGCTAATGGATCACTTACCTGCCCTAATATTTGCAATATTTTCAGAGAAATTATTATGTTTATTCGGCTATTATATTAGACTATATTACATTATACACATGAGCTGACTCTGAAGTCTGAATTTGAAACTATCATTGAACTTGCAGTACATTCCTATACAACATTTTTGTTGTTGTAGTTCTTTCTTTCTGCTCTCATCTCATCTTCTGATAATTTAATTGGCTATGTAGCATTTGTAATGCAATCAGGAGCGATGATGGTTGCCTACGCGGAACAAGTTACTTCCGCTAGTAATAGTATAATCTAAACTTGGGTTGACACGACTTTCGTCTACCTACATATCTTCAAATTAAATATTTATTGCTTCTTCATTCATTACAAACATCACGGCGGCTTGACTTATATTAATAATATAATACCATTCTTTGAAACGTCTGTGGTGGCTATATATGTAGCCTGCAATTAAAAAAATCGTGCAACTTATGGATTCATCTCAACCTGACATGCCTGGCTTATGTTTGATATTTCGAATTTGATACGTATGCTCAATGCTGACTGAAGTCCAATTTATATTGTACTACAAGTAGGATTGAGGAAAGTCATAATAAGCAAGCAATTATCATTGGGAGGAGAGGAGCATTAATTCTGCCCTGTGCACTTGCATCGTATATCTGTGTATTTTTATTCGAAGGTGAAACTTAATTGCTAACCAATGAAATGAACTTTTCATTGTTATAAGTTTTTAGTGAGGGATTCAACTAGTCTATTAACATCGTGTAACCTTGAAAGTGGAACAAAGGGCATTGAAACTGAGTCTGTATCATTTGTATAAAACAAGCAGACTTTCGAAGTACGAAGCGTACGAGACATCATGCTTCAAAAAGTAAAATCCCTCCAACAATAAATATGAAGAAATAGTGGAATGGTCCAAAAATGTCATATAATTAGCCAATTTCCTTTGCATGATGTTGTAGGATGTTTTAGGCTGGCAGGCTGGATGGATTACACTTATACGACCTAGATACATATTTATATAGATGTACATAAATACTTTTGCATAGAAATGAAAGTGAGCAATTTGTTGGAAACAAAACCAAACTGACACACTAGAGGCATTTTTCCTTTTCTAACTAATCGTAAGTTATGTTAGCCAGAGTTGTTCTAATAATATGAAATAATATTAATTGATAATGCATCCTTTTTGTTCACACAGAGATTCCGCACAAGCACTCAAAGTTGTCGAGGATTTCCTAAAGTCGGATGGAACGTACGCAGCAGCCCGTGTCAAATTTGCAGAGTCTTGGATCAATGAGAAGAACCGAAGAAAAATTGGTAATTTTGCTTTTCATCGGCTTCTCGCTGTTGGATAACTTCAATTTTTGTTTTATGAAAAATGGTTCTCAATACATGTTCTCACACGAATTTCAACTTATCCTTAAAGTGAAACGCGCAATTGGAGAGTCAATGTTATTCCTATGTGCTGTCCAGCGCTGATGCAATCGCCAAATCACTGCAAATCTTCAATTCTGCAATGTACATAGTAGATTTATTACACATCCCTCTCACAGCAAGTGTGTCAACAACATTATAATAACAACGGTTATATTAAAATATACCTTCCATTCAATGTAGTTTTGTTTTTACACATTTCATACAGGATTTTATATGAATTTCAATAATTGTATTGTTAGTTAGTACTTTTGCTAAGTTATTTAATGTTAATTTTAATTAACTACATAAAACTTCGTTACATTTTGCTGTGAAAAGCCTAAAGAGTCTGTTTAGCCAGCGGAAAAAAATATATTATATGTGAATGATGGGAATAGGCTCGATCAGAGTGTACACGAATGGAAATGAATGAATTAATTAGTTTTACGAGTCCTATAGATCTGATAGTGAGTGTCAATAATTGTTAAAATAACTGTTGAACTGATGAAATCACCTGAAATATTTTGCCATGAGATCTATTTTGGTATATGATAATTTGTAATGAATGTAAGAGCAATCTCTCCGACTGAAACCTCTCCCGGTTTTTCTTTTTACTGATGTTGATATGCAATCGTAGCTTAAATTACGGGATGAATAGCATATACCTATTACAACAATACTAATTGTACGAGAAATCAGAAATCCCAACAGATCCTGAATTTCTGCAGTGTCTTGCCTTTTTTAATACACACAGAAAACACAAACCTGACATTGACATGGACAACACATCGGACCATCATCACTACTACACTTGTGAAACACTAATCGTCGTGACATGTAATACTACAAACTACAGACGACTTGTACAGTACACTTTATTATTACAAGATTTAATTTAACTTATTTCAAGTCAACTTCAAAAAAAGACATAAAAAGTCAATATATATATATTTATTTAACCTTTCCACCCAGACTGACGACTTTAATAATAATATATACATACGCACACCACTTGTGCCTCAAATCTCCTCTTTTCGATCATAAATAGACAAAGAATGAGCTTCTTGTATAAAAAAAAACTCGAAAATCTCAATTGCAACCTATGCAGTCTAAACTTAATTAAGCATAAAATTATATGGAGTTTATTATAAAATATAGACAGACACCTATTTTACCCCATCTCAATCAAACTTACTGATGAAAATGTGATTTGATATATCAATCAATTCAATGTTATATACACATATTCCGAATTCACTATATGTACTTCATAATATTCATATTATACCGTTTGTAATACTGTTATTGGATCTGTTGATCACATTGTTGTGTGTTACTCTACTTTTTACATTTTTATAACGCCGTCGTTTCCGCCGTGTTAGTTTAAGTAGAGCTAGACTTTTTAGGTTTGCGTCGTCGTTAAAAATACCGGTATAGCAAATAATATATATTATTTAGTATTGAACTTCGGCGTGGGTGACGATGATGATTGATAATGAAATCCAAGACAAACATTATTTTAACTACTTTGTCGTAAGTGAGCCGTGCAGATACAACTTTCAAAGTATACATGTAAGTTTATAACAAAACTATTTAAGATTCATACAAAACATTTTTTGTCAAATAAATAGGCATGAAGAAGAAGAAAAATGAAACAATTAAATAAAAAGTATAATAAATATACAATTCTACAAAACCCTTGTGACATGAGTTATTTCTTCTATAATTAGTAATTATTATTGCAAAGTGGGTTTCTTCGAACACCATTTTTCATCGAAATTATATTTCAAATTCTCCTAAAAAACTCTCAATCCTCATCATCGGCAACATACGCCGCATGACTCATGACAGATGAATGAATGAATATGAAGTGGAAGCGTTCTCTTTGTTGAAAAATGGGACATCCACCGTGTGCATGCATAGGTGGGATTGGTATGCATAAAGTGAAGTGTGTACACTTCATTGTTTGGGACATTGAGCGTCAGAATCCAAACCAACTCTGGGAAATGTGAGTTGCACCTGTAGTCGTCACCTTGTTGGCTGGCACCACCGACCGACCGTAAACAAGTCGCAAATCTGTAATAAACTACGGAGAATGTAGAAAATACCACCTCACAACAGGAGAGCTCATAACATGTTCCGTTCCGGCAAGCAAGTTAGAATAATGTTGTTGCTCGCTTGTTTATAAACAAACGCAAAATCTTGGAAAACCTATTTTACCTTCTTTTTTAAAGACAGTTTGTTATTTAAAAGCACCTTTCGTTCCTCCTAGATGTTCATCATTATTAAAACCACCTCTGTCTGGAGCAGTAAGTGACCATTGGATTGGATTCATGCTCACGTTTCATCAGTGATAAAGTGTGGGTAGGGCCGGTAGGGGAAGGGGAAAATAGAGCATTTGAGGAATTAAAATTGGCTGGAATGAGTTAAATATTATTATATGTCATACTACGGGAACCGAAAAGATTGACGTGCCGGGAAACCCCTCCATCTCCAACCTCGGGACGGGACGGCACCGGACCCGGAAAGGTCACACGCTACTAGTTTGAGGATTTAAATATAGGTATGCAAAAAAGTGGCTGAATAGTGATAGAGTTTTAGGGGTTTCCACCATCGAGTTACATTTCCAATTGGGGTTGCTGGAGTCTTGTGACGTGACGATTTCAAAATGAGTTTGACGGAACGTTGGGTGAGCGACAAGCTCCATGATATTTTGGGCTTGAGTGACAAAACAATGGCTGAGTTTCTTGTTGCACTTGCCAAGAAGAGCAGTTCTGCGGAAGGTCTTATTGCTACGATAAAGGACACGGGGACCATTGAGGTGGATCCTAATGTTGCTTCATTTGCAAGAGAATTATTCGAAAGGGTTAGTAGTAGCACTTTATTCATACATTCAACTAATAGTTTTATGATGAGCGAGTTTGGAGGATATGTTGTTTGCATTTCATTGAATTTTCATATTGATATTGATAGATTCCCCATGCTACGCCAAAAGTTAGCGAGTCAAGAATTGCGGAACAACGTGCACTTGCAATGCAAAAGAAGAATCAGTCCTACCAATTACTATTGTCAGACGACGAGGAAGACCTTGCACCTGTACCGTCGAAGAGCAGTAAACCATCCAGTTCTAGTTCAAGTAAAGAAGATAAACGACAAAAGCATTTAAGGTATGCTAACATTGAATTCCTGTAAAGTGCTGTAAAGCTTGTATAAGCATTGTGCATACATTGAACTTCATTTTTATTTAGCTTTAATTTTGCTTATTACTTCCAATTGCAGAAAGCGCGCTGTTAAGGAAGAAAAAGATTCTGACGAAGACGAAACAGTGATTAAATCAAGGCGAAGGAATCAAGGAGACTCGAAGAAATTTAAAGCTGACAGATCCGACGAAGAGGATGAGCTGGATAAAATGGAAAGGGAGCGTCAAGAAGACTTAAAAAGCAGGGACGAATTTGCTCAGCGGCTAAAACAAAAGGATAAGGAGAAAACAAGGAATATCGTGTCGAAATCAGGTACGGTACATGCAGTTTCTCCCTAATGCATAAATAACGTCAGTTTTAAATTGAGTAAAATATTAATGTTAATTTTGTTTGCATCCATGTGGGTATTATTTTTTAGAGAAAAAAGCGTTTGAAGAGGCTGCTAAAAGGCTTGAACTAGAAACGGTTGAAAGAGAAAGAATGGTGCCAAACCTTCGTGTTAAATCCAGAAGAGATTACTTGGCCAAACGAAAGGAGGACCAACTTGCATTGTTGGAAGCTGACGTTCGAGATGATGAAGTCCTATTTGAAGAAGATGAGCTTACCCAAAGAGAGAAGAAAGATCGCGATTATAAAAAGAAAGTTCTCCAGCTCGCAAGAGAGCATGATAGAGCAAGAGAAATTGAGAAAGTGCAACGTTACCGAATGCCAGAGGAAAGGAAAGGGAAGGACGACTTTACGTACGAGGAAGTTGATGAGAGGGAGCGAGTTCCCAATTCAGAACAGAGGAAATGGGAAGAAGAACAAATGTCTTTTGCCACTCTAAAGTTTGGCGCAAAAGATGCCAGAAAGAAGAAAAAGGAGAAGGAATACGAAATAATACTTGATGATCAGATTGAATTCGTGCAAGCATTAAAGTTGGAGGGGACACGAGATAAGAAGGTATAAGCTTGTGTTTAATAGTTTTAAACTTGAATTAAATTTAAATTTTAAATTTTAAATTTGAATTAAATGTCCAATATTTTAAATTTGTTTCAATTTGTAGGGACCAGAAATGACAGAATCACAGAAGAAGCGCATGTCTATCAGGGAATGTCAGAGAAGTTTACCTATCTATCCTTTTAAACAAGATTTCATCGACGCTGTCAATGAATACCAGGTAAGTTTGATGCTGTGTATGCAAATCCAGTAGCTACGTAATTATGTAGTTGATTAGATGAATTTGATTGCTTTTATAACTTCAGGATAATTTTCTAATTATTAAATAGATTCTCATCATCGAGGGTGAAACCGGAAGCGGAAAGACAACGCAAATTCCACAATACTTGAAGGCGGCGGGATTCTGTGAAGGTACGTGAAACACTTAGTGTGAATAGTGATTCACAAAAGTAGCAGCACAAAACTGAATGACTGTACAAACTCTTTTCGTGCATTCAAAAATAACTCGCGACAAATTACTACAATATTTAATTTTCGTTTTAACAGGTGGCAAGAAAATAGGATGCACGCAACCAAGAAGGGTAGCAGCAATGAGTGTTGCAGCTCGCGTGGCGGAAGAGTTAGGGGTGAAATTAGGAAATGAGGTTGGATACTCCATACGTTTTGAGGATTGTACCTCAGAAAGAACAATAATCAAATATATGACTGATGGAATGCTTTTAAGAGAGTTTCTCGGCGAGCCAGACCTAGCGTCATATAGTGCCATGATAATTGACGAAGCACACGAACGTACACTTCACACAGATGTCCTCTTTGGTTTGATAAAAGACATTGCAAGATTCAGACCGGACCTTAAACTTTTAATTTCATCGGCCACTCTTGATGCAGAGAAATTTTCTGCTTTCTTTGACGAAGCGCCCATTTTCCGTATTCCAGGTACGGCTCATTATTATATTACTCATTTTTTTTAGCGTAATTTAAAAATCATACTTTACTTATAACCAATAATGATTTTTTATACAGGGAGAAGGTTTCCCGTGGACATTTACTACACGAAAGCACCCGAGTCGGACTACATTGATGCCTGTGTGGTGACCATTTTACAAATACATGTTACTCAAGCCCCTGGGAGATGTTCTAGTATTCCTTACAGGTCAAGAAGAAATTGAAGCTTGTAACGTAAGAGTAATATGTATATATTTTAAAAATTGCTACTTGCGTAGTTCTGAATCATTATGTATACTAAAAGTTATTCATTTGAAAATGATATTATGTTATATGTTATTAGGAAGCCCTTATGGATCGCGTTCGGAGACTCGGAAGTAAGATAAAAGAGTTACTTATACTACCTATTTATGCAAATTTGCCGTCCGAATTGCAGGCTAAAATTTTTGAACACTACACCGCCGGGAGCGAGGAAGGTATACTTGACATTTTACTGAATTACATTTACTTATATGTAGATCTTACGTTGAAACTAAACAAGAACTTATAAATTGTTGTGTATACCTCAGGTTGTTCTTGCCACAAACATTGCTGAAACGAGTCTGACTATCGACAACATAATTTATGTTATTGACCCTGGATTTTGCAAAGAGAACAGCTATAATGCGAGAACAGGAATGGAATCCTTAATAGTCACGCCGATATCAAAGGTATTCGTATTAGTTAGTAACATGAAAGTACCAATATAATTAATTTAAAATTCCAGGTTATGTATGTAGGTATTTAATGATTTAAGAATTAGCTTTGGGAAGCTTACAATTAGAATAGAATAAATAAATAATGTCATTTTCCATTCTGAATAGGCATCCGCAAATCAGCGTGCAGGTAGAGCTGGTCGTGTTGCTGCCGGCAAATGTTTCAGGCTGTACACAGCTTGGGCGTACAAAAATGAGCTCGAAGACAGTCAAAGACCTGAAATCCAGAGAGTAAATCTTGGAAATGTGGTACTGTTGTTGAAGTCGCTTGGGATAAACGATTTGATCCACTTTGATTTTCTGGATCCTCCTCCCCACGAAACACTAGTGTTGGCCTTGGAACAACTGTATGCATTGGGCGCTTTAAATCATCTTGGGGAGCTCACGAAGCTGGGAAGAAGAATGGCAGAATTTCCTGTAGACCCAATGATGGCAAAAATGCTGCTCGCTTCAGAAAAGTATAATTCATATACGATACTTAATCATTCATTCATATTCATGGATTTATTTTAACAGCTCAATCAATTAACTAGCGATCATTGGTGTATTGTTATCTATGGCTGTATTTAGGTACCAGTGTTCTGATGAAGTACTGTCCGTCGCTGCAATGCTCAGTGTGAATAATTCCATATTTTATCGCCCCAAAGACAAAATCATTCACGCTGATAAGGCTAGAAAGGATTTTTTTGTGAAGGGTGGTGATCATCTTACTCTCCTAAATGTTTATAAAACATGGGCCGACACCGGATACTCGGATCAGTGGTGCTACGAAAATTTTATTCAACACAGGTTCATTAAATACCATCCAACAAGACAATCTATTTGTATGATTAAGAACTGTGTACTAATATTATTTACAAGGGGCATCTAACCCAAGCAGTTTAATTTCTATAGATCGATGAAGCGAGCCCGAGACGTCAGAGAACAATTGGAGGGCCTAATGCAAAGAGTGGAGATAGAAATAATTTCTAATCCTTTAGAAACAGTAAACATACGGAAGGTAAAAATTTTTTGGCGCTATTGACGAACTTCTTTACAATCACACTCATCAAGCAAACTTGATAATTATTATTTCATTCTTTTAATTGTAGGCAGTCACAGCTGGATATTTTTACCACACCGCGAAACTGGGAGAAAATGGCCAATATCGAACCGTCAAACATCAGCAAACCGTAATGATTCATCCAAATTCCGCTTTATTTGAGGAGATTCCGCGATGGGTTATTTATCATGAGCTGGTATTCACCACGAAGGAATTCATGCGTCAAACCATAGAAATTGAAAGCAGTTGGTTGCTTGAAGTAGCTCCTCATTATTATAAGGCCAAGGACTTGGAAGACTCTCGATCGAAGAAAATGCCCAAAACTATTGGAAAATCGAAAGATGAATTAAACAGGGTCCATTAATTAAGTGCACATGGTACAGTGCATGAAATCGTAGTTGCAGTAGTTGCACATTTATCCTCTTCCATCTTTCTTTCCGACTCTTGACCAAGTTTTAAGCGATCCATTGTCGAACGCTTTAGTTACTCTAAGCCTGGTGTGATTGTAGTATTGTAATATCTCGAAATTGTGATATTGTAATGTAAAACTTCTTTCAAAAAGCTATCACGGCATCAACTATTTATTATGGAAGCATTTGCCGCATACATTATTTCTATAATGAGATAGAGCAAGTACAATACATAGTAGAATTGTACATTCGTCATCCTACGAATGAATGCATAAGATGTTATTTTACCGAATTTTTTAGTAAATACTAGTTGTCTGTATTTCCCACTGTTTGATTTAAAATGAATAAATCGGATGTTTTTATAAATAATAAATTGCTAATCGATTTCACACTTATCAGTGTTCCCTTACGGAAGCAACCATAAATAAAAGTCCTTGTGACACATTATGAAAATACACCCCATTATGAAATTTTGCTTCAGGGATTTACGATTAGATAACTTCATGTAATGTTTTTTCAGATACATTTATACGTGCATAGTGGGCAAATATTGCTGGCACCAGTAGGACAAGATGATAATTTTACAGTATTGACGATATAATATGCGGTATATTTTTCCTGCTCGACGCGACGCTCGAATGCAATGCTCATTCTCACTTTCTATCGTACGAGTAACTTGACACCAGCATAATGACACAAGGATTTCAATACCTAACATCCGTACGTCTCTGCATTTCCATCTATTCCTCTTAAGCTCTTGGATGGGGACTGGAAATAAACAAGGATGTTTAAGATACACCGAATCTTACAGTTGCACCTAAAAGGCATTTTTATAAAATCACTACTGCATGGCTTACTTGCTCATTTGCTCTAATCCTTGATGTACCTCACTGGATTTTTTTATGTTCTATTTATTTACCCTTTGTCTAAACTGACTCGAATTCAGCCACAACAATTGTGCAGCTTAAGGATTACTTTTTTTGTCTACGGATCTATGCCTGAGAATTGCGAAAAACATTATTGTGATATTTGTGATGTAATGAAATAATGAAAACGTTTTAGGCTAAATGTTGTCGGGATTTTTTTAGCTTACAGTTTTCTCACGTTCTGTTAGAAATATGGGATATTGCATATTGCAAATTTGTGAACCGTGAAGGATCATAACTAGATTACACGATGCCCTGAACCATCCATAATTCTATGAAGGGAAGCGGACGCAATTGGCAAATGAATTACTCTTAATTCCTATATAAAAGTATCCAGCCAGGTCTTACGTATGTCTGGCTAATTTTCACTTTTCTGCATTTATTTGTACAAATAAAAATCGCAAGTACATAGATACGTACTTTGTGGTATTATGGTATTGTTGATTAGATGCTCAACCTAATATTATCATCATTGTGAATATCATGGGAAGATTGGAATACGGGAAAAGAATTTCGAGAGTCCCATTAGTCCCACAATAGTGTTTTTATTTAAGTATGTATACATTCAGATTTAAACTTGTGGATTCAGAAGAAGTGGCTGGCATTTACCGTTTTCTTGTTTATCTGAATGGTGATTTAACATGTATCACATTTACATTCGAAGCAAATGCATAATGGCTTAATCCTTTTAAATGACACCTCTAGATTATCGTCTGTATTGCATGTGTGGCGTCATGAGTCATGGCATACACTGTCTCTCACCAACCAAACCCCATATCTATACGTACTGAAAACCAAGAAAGACCGCATCTTACTTATAAAACTATAACAAAGAAAGTGAAAGAAATAAGATATGTACTCTTGCTGGTGCTGCGTACCCGAGTACCCGAGTCTCTTTTCGAAGGAGGAAATCCATTTACACATCAACATGGATTATGATTATGCTGGATGCTGGATATATGGGAGACGGTATGGTTCTCACGACACCACACCATCTTCGGACTCCGGACTATTTGGAACTTCGTTAGCTACTTTTGCAATTTCAGCTTTCAGTCAGCATCCAGAGACTTCACGAAAATATCACCTTTTATTTTTTATTGTTTTATTGTGTCCAGGGATAACATATAAACAGCAGTGTTGTTCGTTTTCATTTCTATCAAATCAAATCAATTCAAATCTTACATAAACCACTGGTAAGTAAGTGACAAATAATCTGAAAGTATACCTAAATCAGTCTTCCAGCCTGGAACAAATAATTCCTATGACCGTACTAGTACTGAAAAAGCATGAACTTCTTGCATACACAAAACTATCTTTTCGGGATGCAAGATGCAAACCTTGATCTGCGCCTACCTGAATGTGAGCAAATAACCCAGTTTTGCAAGCCTCATAAGCATACTAAGAACTGGTTCATTCAAGTAGTATTGTTCCTTCACTTCCTAATTAGGTCATTTATTTTGTTTGTTAGAAAATTATTATTACCTATTTCTATTCACCTATAATATAATGCACTCAAATGAAGATAATGCATAAATCGTAATCTGTGAAGTTTACCACAGCCACTACAGATTTCGGGTTTCACTTCATTTGTACATTTTTGTGATTATTGGTGATCCTCCTCTCGCATCTACGTGTGTACAATTGTGCAGTCTGTAAATCAAAAATGGAAATGCCTCAAGTGGAGATTGTGACATTGCAGGAAATACGCGTGTTTGAAGTACTAGCAGCCCCTGACATGAGCGACAATTCACAGGAAGCTGGTCCCTCGCGTGGACGTCGTGAAGCAGAAGGTAACAGGGGTCATAATAATGCGAGCGGTGACGGTTATTCGTCCCTACCTTTGGAATCATATGAGGTTAGTAAGACTAGGGGAATGTGAAATGAATTTTGTTTAATTGTACTTAATAATAAGAAATCCCCCACCAAAGTGGCTATAAGTAAGATCGTTTTAAAACATCCCTCAAATGTAACATACTTTTTTCAAGCCGTCACACAAAAGTTCTTGCGTGATGTATCATACCTGGACCGTGGATTGTTCCGGGGATCCAAAAAGGGCATCATCCTATTTTATTGGTTCAACAACAGACATGTTTAAACTGTAAGTGTAAATGTATGCAAAATATATCATGTTAATCCACTACTGCTACATCCCCCTACTTTTGTTTTCGTACTACATCATTTGCTTTGAAATATAGTGTGAGATTGTGTTAGTTTCGGCAAAAACGTTTATTTTTTTGAACCTTCTTAACGGATAGGATCTTTATCCTGAAGAAAGAAGGCCAGTTTGTGGATTTGGAGATAGTTGACAAAGCAGGTCCTCGTTGTCCAGAGGCAATGTGCCTTGGAAGATTCAAGCTTGCTGAGCTGGTTTTGCAGTTTAGAAAAATCACTGGCAAGGGGTCCTCGGAGTTGGTACATCAAGGTATACATGAATGAAAGAAAGCAGTTTAACTATTTGTCGTGCACTTGCACTATATACACTAACTATGCAAAACTATTTGTCATATAATCACATAATAACATGTCACAATCTGTTTTTCAAAATAGAACCGACAATTGCAATAAATTTGGAAAGTATCTACTCGTTGAGAAAAGATGGACCCTGTCCAAATTCTACCTTGTTTTCAGCACAGGATTTGTTTGCCAGTTTTGCAAACTCTCTTTCCTTCACCTGCGAAAAAGTGATTCCAACAGACAAATTAAACTTGGCTGCTGTGCAAATTGGGAAGCAATTACGAGTTAGAATGGTAATTTCCTTGAAACTACTGAAAGGAGATGCGGATGTCTCGTATGCGACCCAAAAGCTATTTCACCCAGACAAGACATTGTTCGATCTGCGTGAAAAAATGGAAATCATGCTGCTGGAAGGTGTCAACAGCGACACAGTCATTCAGTCTGGCGATGACAAATTTTACAAAGCGCATCGCTCTATTTTGGCTGGTAAAATAAAGATACTATATAAAATCTTGAGCTGACGCTGGTCAAATAATATGCAATAATACATATTGACGTATAAATATTTTGATATTATTTCATAGCAAATAGTGAGGTATTCAGAGCAATGTTTGATTCCAAAATGAAAGAGGATAAAACTGGCAAAGTGGTCATGGCTAAGCATGATACTGGGAAAGTTGTCGAGGCACTGCTAAAGTATCTCTATGCTCGCAATTGCAAAGACTTGGAAGGTGATTCCTACCTTACAACAGACGTCCTGTCTATCAGTCACCGCTACCAAATCCCGTTGTTGGTAACAATCTGCGAGGAGAGGTTACTCGCCATGCCTTTGGAATCTTTCAACCTGGACGGTGCGTTGTACACTTTCCACACTGCCGTCCTGCTTGAAAGTCTGTGTGTCCAGACGAAATGTGTGCAGGTCATAATGCGGTACGCTCTACTTTTTAATTACTTATTTATCGTGCTAATCGTAATAACATAAGCCTATGACGTGCTTACAAAATTTGCGGATGGAGACACACGGACTTGAATCAAGTTCATATTACGCAAATAATAGTAAATGTATATTTCAATTACGATTATTGTCTCTCATTTTTTCAGCATGGAAGAGAACATTTCAGAGTCTCAAACTTTCAGGAACTTCAATAGAAATCATCCTGACATTTCTGCCAAGTTGACAGAAATGATTCTCCGCTTTCAGAAATTTGCACAGAAATAACTCCTATACTTAAGACGATGTGAATTCTTAATGCTGGGTTTCACCCGTTTTAACGGTAAAGTTAATCAAATGTGGATTTGTAGCTGGATCCAGTTTCAAGAATAAGGATATAATCGTTAAGCCAAAATATACCCATTTCATTGATTGATTATAATAATAATTATTACTATTATATAAGGAAACTTATTACCTTATAATTAGTAGTAGATTTACAGAACCGTTATTCATATAGGAGAAGATTATCTAAGGTTTTGAGTAATAATAAAACATTTTACGAATTGTTAATTTACTATACACATTTTGGTTTTCAACAATTAGTTTATTTACAATAGCAATATTATGCAAAATGGCCGCAATCAAAGACATCTCCTTTGTCGTAGTGATACGTTGGACTTTGAATATCACGAGTGGAGTCGGTCGTAACATTTGTTGCGTATCCACTGTCACTTTTATTAAAGCTATTAACGGCCAAAAGCTGATGACAGACGTAAGATTTGCAGAAAAAATATTAAAATGTCATAAAACAAGGAAATACTAGCCAGTAACCAATCATCTGGATCATATTGATAGCGTCCTCCACCAAATATGAGCTTAAGCTGATACAAAATCGCCTGAAATGTAAATATATATAATTTTTCTCCCGTACTATTTATAGCCCTCAAGTTTTGCCAAATTACCGTAAAATATTAAGATAGATTACGTACCAGAGCAAGTAACACCGTACATATCCCTGTTATTACAAATTGCAGTATGTAAGCTTGCTCAAACGAAATGACTTTGACTGCAAAGAGCACGGATGCTATTAAACTGAACAACATCAAGGCTATAAACCCCCCCAAAATGAACAGAGAATATCCCGTTATATCAAACTGCAATTTAAAAAATACACTTAATCAATCTACAACAATAAATATCCTGAGATTAATTTGATTATTTTAAATGTCGGACTAGCCAAGGAATTTGTAATCGAACATTTGGAAATACCCTGGAATTACCTTTGTGTAAATTGTGATCAGCGATAGAATAAGTACAACTCCAACCGTTGTTCCTGCAGCAAGCATTATCGCTGGAAGCTCGTAATGTACAACAATTGCGGCAGTAAATACTGATAGCAACCCCGTCTAATAGAATGGGTTAGGTTAAGAAGACTCTAATCATGTAGATGGTAATAGGGGATATATAGCTTGCATTGTAATAGTATGTCATATTTCGGGTTTGTCGAAGTTAAAATACTATTATTACCGTAACTAGAAGTAATGTAACATTACAAGGGCTGGGCTTTCCTCGACCGACCCCACAGCATCCTTTAAATTATAAACATAACATCCAATGATAACTAAATTATTGAATTCGAATTGGGGGCTCATTTCATTTCATCACGGATCAACATTACTTTACTTACCAATTAGTACTGAAAGCATGACGTACGCGACCCTGTTTCATTTTTCATTATACGATAAATTTCTTTACATTATAAGTTACTAATTATGCATTTTCTCAGTTTTTGGTGGAATGGTATCAACATACCAGCATAGGAAGCCAAGAATCAAGCCCTCAATGCTTTGAAAAAATGTTTTAAGGGTTTCGCTGCAAAAGTAACCCATGTGGAAATTTTAAAATTGTTCTGAATACTTCACACTTGTGTGATGAGTCATTGCAAAATGAAGAGGACATTTTGGGTTGTAAGATGATGGACAATATAAGTATGCTTTATCTAACTGTTATTATTACGTACTCAATGTAGCATACTGCTACAAAACCAGTACATACTGCAAGTTGAAATCCTACCAATGCCAAAACTTTCCTTACAAACAGCATGCGGTCTGCCCTTTCCGCAAATTTAGATCCGGGGTTAAGATATTGGGCTTCGTACTCAGGATCCACTGGTGGTGGCTGTGACTCAAGAGGAATCACCACATACTGGGTTTCTGACGAGTGGTACTCCGAAGGCGAACTGGAGAAGTGAGTATCCGGACTCGCTGCATACATCGTAAGTTGATGGACCTGACCCCAAGTACTATGATAGTTTACTGATATAACGGCTGCTGACTGGGCTGACGACACAAGGATAACAAATTATTGTTTCGTTTTTATTATTTTTTTGTTTTCCATAGTTCGGATTCGGATAGTTTGTCGTATAATTCTTTTTTCCCATAGCCCATCCATGATTTTGCCGTCTTGGCAGCATCGCAGCATAATGTGAGTTCTTGATAGAAGATGAGCTCGTCATCGCCAGAAATGTCTATTTGTCGGATGTTATATAGAACACGCATTCTTACTGATATTAATTGAGTCAGTAATTTGTCATAGCTCACGTTGGCACATGAAATAGTACATTTACTCTCTTTTTAATGAAATAAGCGAAATAAATTGACTTTCTCGGCAGTATTTTTTGAATAACCGTGTAGTTATGATTAATCAAAAAAGCAGATCTGACAATGATCGATAATGTACAAAAAAACTGGCATGTACATA